>JTDE01008495.1:0-12977 GCA_014338405.1 Paragonimus skrjabini miyazakii | reverse complement strand
TCATCATCATCATCATCATCATCATCATCATCATCATCATCATCATCATCATCATCATCATCATCATCATCATCATCATCATCATGGACAGCATTACATCAGTGGTTCAGACTGATGCTTAACTGCCACACAACCACGAAGAGAAAAACAAAACCCTGTGTAGGAAGAGAGAAGGAAAGGGAGGGGGACGGGAAAGGACCTAACTACTAAAAATAGCTAGGTCTATACTGAAACATACAACATCAAGATGCCTACACCTCGCAATACGTGGTCGTGGTGATCTTCCTGATACTTTGCAACCGACTCCCATTTTTTCAGACCTATCGCTTTCATTGGTTTATTTCCGTTAATTCATCCAAATTTTAGCACGGTCGAAATGGGCCTGGATTTTTTAATGCTTTCAGAAATGATAAATTTTACAGCAACACAGCGGTTACTTGTACATAACGAAAATCATAGTAGTTGCGTGAAGAATACTTTTCGTAAGTATTTAAGAATTGTGGACTTTTAATTACCAAGCAAACACTTGTAAACAGTGTTGAAACTGTTCAAATGAAACCGTGGCTAGTGATGTCGTTTGTCACATCAGCGGCAATGCAAATTCCACCTAAAAAAATATTAAAAACGAACAATCCAGAAGAGAACAAATATGCGGATTAAAGTAGGCCACTCGTAAGAACAAGCTATCATACTGGGCAGCGCTTCGGTGGATTTGAGTGTGCATAAATTCCTCAAGCTGGTAATAGGCACCGATTTATTTTGCTCATTAGGCAAGTCAGTATATTTACGATCTGTGATTATTTGGTTGCCTGATGGTCTCAGTCTTTTGTCCAAACCGTTATCAGTTTCACTGGATGACAATCAATGTAAAGAATGTATATCTAGAGTACGTTAGACAGCCACCACAGTCAGTAAATTTATATTAGTATTTTTAACGTGCCTGTTCAGATACCAGAGAGTAAAACATACAAGTGAGCATATGTTCTCGATAACTTACATTCGGGGCAGTACCATTATAGCAACAAATCAGAATTAGATAAACATATCGATCGGACCTGATACACAGAAGCTAGGCTACAGATCAGTCAGCTAGTATTCACTGGATTGGTCTGTTACTCCACGCTCGTCCATTGGCTGAACCACGCAAGTTGGTTGTCGATCCGTCCGCTTCCAGGCCAATCTAAATGGAACACCTGTACAAGGTTCTTTTGATAGCATAATATTAGGTCAAGTAGTTTGATTCCCATAGTCACGGCGACGTAGAATGTACGCATTCCGGCTACCGTTGATGGCTTGCGTTGTAACCATAGACCACTCGAAAGTCATGATCAGCGTTTACCTGGTATTTACTCTCAATCAGACAAACATGGACAGCGCTGTCGACGGATGGTATCTCACCGTGCTCTAATCAACGTAAGTAGTGTTTTCGGCTCCATTTTGAAAGCTGGCTTGATCTTCGACCAATATAACCTGCCCATAGGAATATTCGAAGGAGTAGACTTACACAAATGATAACCAGACTGTCTCATTCCAGAACTTCAGAAATGGGGACGTGGTCAATCAGACAAGGAGTTCAGTAACGCACAGATGCTGCTGATTACCGAGTTGAGTCGATATGTTTGCCATTTTTTGGCGCCACCACCTTTGAATGTGGTTGGAACAAGCAAGGACCTCTTTCCCAATTTCTACACTTCGGGTTCGGATGGCTATTGATGAGAATATCAAAGCCTGTCACTTTTAACGCTAATTCTGTAAAATTATAAGGTCACTGATTGAAAACTGAAAGGAATAGTGACATCAGACCGGTTCTAATACTACTGCAAACACTTGAGGGGAGACTTAATTTTCACAGAGGAATTCATTCACAAAATGACTCATCTATTACTAAACCTTTTGTCATTAAACGGGGATGACCAATTTACAAGTTACTCACCGCAGTTAATGTAATAAACTTGGGCGGGTTAAAACGTAGATAAAATTTATTCCTACTTTGGAACTGCTCATTTTAGAACTATTTACCCAAATCTATGGACATAGTTGAGTCCGTTGTCTGTTTTAAAGCCTAGCCGGATTCATACGTGAAAGCTAATCTTCAATACAAATTAACTTGACATGTTCGAATCTGCTCTACATTTTGTTAGATGTTGGCACACAGGTATATAAATTAGGTCCTTTAAATTGTAGAACTAGCTTATTAGTTTATGCAGCATGTATTGAAATAAACCTTCCGGCATGTGGTATTCCCTGGTAAGTACAGAGAAAGACGAGCACAAGGACGGGCTTTTATTCTGTTTACGTAACTCAGTGAACCAATGACCCTATTATGACAGTATTGTTTAGAAACTTAGCAGGTAATTGAAAATCCACGACAAATATCATCATGGTCAAGAAAAAAGAGCGCAATGACTGTTTTTAATGGGTACTTTAAATCAAAGAAAAAATGAGCCGCATTTCTTGAATCAAACCTCAAAAGTTTGCTAAAAGAGCCACCCTAGGAACCAACCTTCTTGATGCTGCGTTTTGCTGAGTACAGCAGGAATGTTTTGGGAGTAATCTGAAGTAGAGGCAGTCAACTCAGAGTCACTCCGAAAGCTTTCAGAAAGACTGGACGTCACGTTGTTCACAGGCCGTACATATTTACTGCGGAATAATATTCTCATTTTGTCAAGTGTGTGTGGTCCGAGTGTGACATGAAGTAATCACAGATCTAAAATCAAATGCGTCAGGCAAAATATTCATAATATATTTGCTGAGATTTTACACCTAACTATCAAGTTCTGATTTTACTATCATAGTAAGCCTGGTAACTTATGCCTCAAAAAATGTCGTCAGGAATTTTTTTTAAAAAATGTACCGTTAGCAACGATGATAATAAATAACGTCATAATGAACGTGATAACAACCTGGGCCTATAGAATATGTAGAAGCGTAATAAACGTAATTCCACACCGTATGGATTTAATAGAAATGTGATAATTCTTTCATCCACTAATAAAAAAGGAAACAAAATGATCACAATAAGAGTTGCTGGAACAAGTGGTAACTTTTTCGAGGCTGGCACTATATTCATGCTGTCCAATATCCACAATCTGGCAGATGATACCCACAAAATGTACATAACGTAACACCAGTGATTCTCAAAGTTTGTGTGTGCATCCTTTACCGGCCACTTTATGATTCTATCAAGCATGTGATCTTGGCAAACTATGTTCACTGTTGTACATGCTCGGCAGACCCAGTAAGAACATGATCTCACTATTATCGATTGATCACGTATCCAGTCTATGTGAATACTTGCTGGCAAGCGATTGCATCGTTCACGTGATGAATCTGCATAATGCAGAATAAGGCACAAAGGCAAGCGTAGTCGGGCACAACAAAACTGTTCGCAAAATCGTTGCAGACAGGCTACATTTGTTTTTCAGTGGACAAAATAAAGCTGGCATAAAATATGCACCTTTTCTTTTAACTATAGTCAGACATCTGTCGAAGCCTGGACGACGCAAACATCACATGTTCTCCCTAATCTCAGTGACACCTTTCCTGCAGTAACATAAACCACCAAAATGGTGTTACTGATCAATAATCCGGACAACTCTTGTCGAATAACTCTTCACAATAAAGAACTTAAGGGTGGAAACGCCTCAATTCTGAAACAACGCTTTATATCTCTAAGATGCCAAACGTATTTCGTGCAGACCAACCCCATTAGTTACTGTTACTTACCGTCCGTCAGCGCCTTATTCGGAATTAAGTCCACACACAGTTCAATGGATTCCTTAAGCGCATCTTCCAGACTATTATCTCTAACACTGTTTAACAAGAAGGAGGATATTGGACACGTCAGGCCAATGTCATTCGCGGTAGTACATATTCTAAGCAATTGCCTATAAACCCTTACTATGCTTACTGAATGAGAATACGATGGTTTAAATGATCCGCACATTTGTCTGAAAACCTTCTGTAAAGGTGACAGCTTAATAATAAGGTGCAAACAACCGAATCAAATGTGGCCTTTGGGCCAAAGTATAATTCAGTTGCTGTTTGTTTATGAGTGGTGGCACTCTAGGGCTTATTAAAAAATCTGTTTGTGAATGAAGTGCCACCAATGTAAGGAAAAAAGTGTAGTTTTTACGCAGTTAGTTTGTCTTAGTTTTGATGGCGTTACTCATTAGTAGGTCAGCTAGTAACTTGGACACTTTAGGAACAAGACTCATACCCCTGTGGTGGCCACCTTTTCGTCAGGTCCATTCTTGATAATGAGAATGGGCGTTGTCAACCATCACTTACAGTGTACCTTTCCAAAATCTCACACACTACTAAGCAGTCCTATTAGTTATGGTGTCCAGTGAAATATTTTCAGTGGGAGTCACATTATACACATAATACTTAGGGTTGGAAGGACACTTGCCTACAGTCCGCCTGCTGCACGTGATCGCGCTTGTTTGTTTGTCTGTTGACTCATGCGCACCAATGGCGCTATACACACTTCCGGCTTGTTCGTGCGTTCAGCGGCTGAGTTCTAATTCACTATAGCCTATCAGCATTGGCCGAGGCCTATTGTTACTTTTAGACATTATACGTTAGATCTGTCTAAGTTATTTGTATTTTTACCTCAGGTTTGGTATTTATTGCGCTTACATGAGAACCGTTAATTTAATTCACGTCCGCACTAAAGTCAGCCAACAGTGAACGACTGCACAACGTTGTTGTTAAAGATTCTATGATTTAATATATACGATGTACCAGTGCATGATGTATCATTGAAAAGATGTATTTAGAAAATACCACTTCAACAGCAAGGTGAAAACATGATGTTAACAAATGAACAAGCTACAAGTGAAAGTTGGGTAAAATCAGCAAAACAGGTTGCGGTTTTACTGCTCGAGACTTTGAGTTTACTTACTTCGCGTGCAAGTCGGTCGGACAACGGCAATATTTAAGTCGACGCTCAGTTGACCAGATAGACTGTCGTTTAATTAAGTTAGAGAAAAACCGTACTAGTCCTGCTTAAACACCTAACCGGTATAGTTTGTTAATTCCCAAAATTGATCTTTGTCTCCAACAACGACTTGCTAAACACTTCATCATCGGCTTGAAATCTTATTTTAGTCTATATTCTCAACTACTTGGGTTGGAGCTGGAGTACTTTGAATCATATGTCTGGTGGGCCTATCAATCCAGATATTCTCAGAGAATCACACAGTATTAATTTTGCCCACGTGACGTCAATTCCGCGGGCTAAATCTTTAATTGTCTTTGATATTACAAACAACTCTGGCACTTTCTGGCAGTTCTTGACACACCCGGGCGACTAAAACACTGATAATTTGGTCTAGATGGCACGCCATAAAAATCTTCAGTTCAATTAAATGCGCAGTTAGTTAAACTGTTAAAATACTTGTATTAATTTACCTCAAAAGAAAACCAGAGTGCACAAAAATTACCGATTAATATAATGATCTACTAAAGAAGTTGGCGGAATCAACCTATTGGTTAGTATTCAATGATATCATTCTGCATACCTTAATTGTACGTCACCTGTTTGTACACGATTACGTTTATATGCCTCCGCCCTCTAGTACCTTCTCGCATAGAGCGCAGCATGCCTTCTGCAAAGAAATGTTTGTATACCACAGATGTTTGCTAGCCATTGCCGGATGTGAAAGTAAATAAGCGTGGATGCTATATACCTCAACTCTGCAAAAACGGTTAATCTTGTAAGTCATGCTATTGAGCTTGGCAAACCCATCAACTACACGGGACCAAAGATTCCCATTAAGATGCCGGAACCAGATCACATTGATATGTATTAAAAAATGAGAGCAAGCTCTGTGTTCGTACACTAATGGACCCGTCTCTGTCTGGGTTCACAGGGTTACACTGTTGACTATCTTCTCTCCTTAGTTTTTAAGAAGAGGTATCTAATTTTAGTTTTCTACTTACGAATGACTTAAAACATGTCTGACCTGAGAATATCAAATAGTAGCAATTTTACCAAATGATCAGGAAAGGCTTTATCATTCACATGGGGCAAACAGGTTTGCCTTTAACCCAAAAAATCCAAAGTTAAACATAAGTATTGCTTATCGGATTTTACCTAACGTGCCATCGGATTAAACCTTCGGAAAGTGTCAGTTTTATTCTGCCTAAATTCTTCGGCTTCTCACATATCTTTTAGCCAACCTAACGCTGAAACACATGCGGATGAGATCGGCTACGTGTCACTACCACCCGAGAAAATTTCAAGCAGACTTATCTCAGATGCTGTATGCTATCATGAAATATTCTCAATAGGCCCCAATGTTTACTCAGAAAGACAAAATACTCTTTGAAACGATGCAAAATATATCCAAGAATCCCTTCTTAACTTTATTGCTGGGCTCAGAAATGTAAATAAACAGCAGTGAATTCGTAATTTACAGAGTTCCGCCAGCTAAGAGGCAAACTAATCCTGGTTTTTTAGGTTTCCATATCTTTCAACAACGCATCAAGACGTTATCTTGGGAAACATGAGCCTCAGAATTGGCCTTCATCATTTCTTATTCACACTGACTTTATCGCGGATTTTATGGTTTGTCTAAACAAACATTTATCGTTCCAGATCAGAGATGTATATATTTTTCTAGCTCACCTGTCAGCTACAGCTAGGCGCTTATCTGCCCAAAGTTGTGGAATACTTATGAGCATCTACTTACAACCCCATCATTAAGCCACTTACCACTTGCTTTAGTTTTACTTGACTACAGTTAAACTTGCCCAAGCTTCAAGGGTATCCATCTAAAAGAATAACCACAAATAAACCCAATTTTGCGGCCAAACCTATAAATAAGCCACTAAGACTTCATAGTGTGACTACAGCCAACATATTTATAAGAAGCACATTTAACATTTTTGTACGAAAAGTAACGGTGGTACAGTGAAACTTATAAATTTAATAGAAAATGACTTAAACAATCAAATGTGTAATTGCTGCTAGATTAAGGCACAGTGAAGTGTTTGTTTACATATAACAACTAAAAGCAACTTAAGCATTACTGATATTAAAAGTACTCAAAAATTAATTATTATCAATAAGTACTAAGAAGTAGATTTATATATTAAACTAGGCGTTGATGCCTTTAATGCAAAGTGACTTGTGTAGTAAATAATTTACAACTGAGCAACAAATAGTTTCAAATGTAACTCATACCTTTTGTTTTAAAGCCCATGGGTTACTTATTATATTTATTCACAGAATATGCTATTAAACGGCCGATAAAAATGAAAAGTTTATTTAAACTTTGGTTGCCAATAAATTAGATACTTTGAGAAGCGTCTCCTCGGCGACTGAAGCAACAGTCTAATAGCTGTGAATAAAAAAGGTGAATCATATGTCCAACGTTTTGTAATTACTTTGAAATACGCCGCATGATTCTATACACTCTGTTTCATTTCGGCATTATTTTGTCAGTTTTCAACTTATTTTTCATAATATTGTGCTGAGACCATTGTGTGGGTGCCCTGCAAGTATTTGTATACTTTGAAATGTCAGATCGGCTGTCATATAATCTTTTTGAGAAAGTACTGTCTGCCCAACGTATTTGCGCGTTTAAAAATTATGATATATCACCTGTGTACTTGGTCGGGGCTTGACGGGAATGTTATAACCATATCTGTGCATTCCTACCTTACTTTAGGTTTATCGTAACCCCTCCAATTCTGAAGTCAAAATCTGTCAGTTTCAAAATGCACCATTTTGTTAAACAGGTCTCTTATGTTTACTGAGTTAAATAAGTAATTTATAAATATAATATTTAGCGTCTTCGGAATAAAGCAGTTTATGCTGCATACTATTAACGTTCTCTCAGTTTAAATCAATTGTGCAGGTGGCTAGTTATGTAACTTGTTCTTTATTGACCTCAAGTACTACATCTTGTCCGCCAAAATTAGGAATACATTCTTTTTTGTCAACTGGTTTTCCAAAATCACTGGTTACTTCGAAGGTCTAAACCAATTGATAGCGTGGAAACAAATTGTGAATTATACTGATGAATTAAACAACGTGTCTGAAAGAAACACAGCTGGAAGATGGCCATAAAGCTCCAAATTTACCGCTTAGTGGTGATGTTTATACTACTGTACGGCAGTGAAACATAGACATTGTATCAACGGAACACGCGCTATCTGAGCTGTTTTCAAATGTAGTGCCTAGGACGCATCTTGATTGTTCAGTGATCAGACACGGTTCCGAACACTGAGGTACTGCGGTGAGCGGACATGAACGAGATGGAAGCCCTGCTGATGCTGAATCAGTTTCATTGGCTGGGTCACGTCCGTTGGATCAATGATAATTGTATTCCGAAGCAACTGCTGTATAGACAACTAAAACCAAGCATGCAAAATCCTGGTGGTCAAAAGCGGAGATATTAAGAGGTTATCCAGGTAAGTCATTCGCGTTTCAACATCGGTTTTAAATGTTAGGAAGACTTAGCTCTAAACTGGGGGAATACGATTCGGATAGGCGTCCGCGAGTTAAACGACCAGTTATTGCGCGGCCGATAACGTAAGCGCGTGGCAACAAGGAAGCCATTGGTGCCATACGTTGTATTGACATGGCCATATGGCGCTACGATGTATACGGCCATGAATGCAGTGGTCATATCGGATTGGTAGGCAGTCAACCTGCTCATGGTATACCGTCAGCCAATAGACAGCGAGTAAGTTAGAGTCAAGTGGGTTATGTCAGTTACATCCTGTTTTGTCCGCATCAACCAACGGCTGCCGTCGTTTAAAACACACCCGTTCCCCTTTGCGGAAACCCGGGTGACTATGACCTTCTGCCTTTCCTCTTATTCAGCCTTGCTGGTGAATTATTTGCCTTTTTCCAGTCCAACCTTGAATTTTGCTCCTTCTCCTTATCTGTTCTGGACTGCACTGACAAATGCCCTTATATTGAACTATTTCTTGCATTATACTTCATTATGTTTCATTCTTGATGTACCGCTTACCACCGTAGTTCTTTTCTGTTAACTTTATAAGGGACGGGGTTGTCAAGTTTGTGCTAGCCTGTCAACTGGTTAATCAGCATTATCTGGCTGAATAAAAAGATTTCACACACCCACCTCCTGGTCTCACTCCTTCGGGTTCACACAAGATTCATTAGCGTGTGAGCAGTACCAAGGGTGGCGCGGCTCAAGTCACGTGTGTTGGTGTTTAGGGGCAGTTATCCCTTGGCCTCAGTCACTGTAACAAGCTAGTCGGAAACCATAACCACCAACCATCATTATATGGAAAGCTCTGCGCCTATTTTGACGCGTTTTGCGTCCAACCCTTTTTAGTTTTTCTGGGTCACCTGAAGTAGGTAGTAGAACGGATGGACGTGGTTCATTTAAACAAAGATGTCGGTTCAAACAACGTCCACACTCTTGCTTGTTTCTCGGTTAAATAACGCTAAGGTTCATATTCTGTAACGTTTATCGTAAAATTATGATCCCGGAATTAATAGATATTGACCTTTATCCCGGTATGTATAACATAATATTCCAATAAATTGAATCTCTCTGTGTGCAATGCCAAAATGAAAACCGTTATTCTTAAAGCGACTGAATATGAGCGCACGGCTCACTCGTCATTTTTTATATTGGGCACTCTTTTATAATACACAGTGAACCAAACGGTATTCAGAATGGTATTAAGCTTTCTTAACACAAAACATGCATAAGGTGACTCTCGGTACATCTGAATGTCGTTTGTAAGTTAAACTGTCAATGCTTGACGAAGTTGTACACAACTACTATGTAAATATAGTCAAATTCACGGTGAATTTGTACGGATCAGCGATCGTATTGTATTTCCAAAGAGCCTGGTTGCAGTCATGCTGTTGTGCTTGTTTATTTCAAGTACGTGCTGCTGTGGTTAATTGCGTTAGAAGGATTGATGAGAGCTCAGCACCACTTCTTGCCGATGTGCACATAATTGTAAGCAACAGACTTTACACATTAATATTTTTACAGATTCAATTAATTTGTCATCCTCAGAACTGCGCGTACGAGTCTCGACTTGATATTCTTGATCTATACCCGCTTGAATTTCGACGACTCTACGGTGGTTTAATTTTCACATACTTCCTCTTTAGAGCAGGCCTCGTTGATCAGTTCTTCACTATAGCGAATGACGATGGTCGGCGAGAACATAATATGAAGCTTTCCAAGCATCGTCCTCAGACCTCTCTTGGGCAGCAGTTCTTTTCATACCGAGTTGTTAACTTCTGGAACAGTCTTCCTGCTGAGGGCGTCAGTAGCGCTTCTGGCGATTGCTTTGAAACATTACTTGACTCACACTTTTCAAAAATCCTTTTATGCGAGTAATCTTAGTTTATTTTATGATATTTACTGTTATCCACAAGAGTGGTGCTACACCCTGTTTTCAGCGAATGCCTTTCAAATCAGCAGACGCCCGCTCGACACCGAACAAGAAAAACCGACTGGATCCGGGACCCTTGGACCTCTACCTTGAACCCGTGTATCAACCGCTAAGTCGCTTAATTCTGCTTGTACTTTTTTGAGTGGCAATCAGAACACCCGAATGTTATACTCACTTTTGCTTGACAAGCATTTGGATGCCAAAAAGAGCTTTCAGTAGCACCCTAGTGTGAGTCCATTTTTCAATATCGCTCTTCTCCTCGGTCGCTACTAGTGATTCTGTTCAGTGGAATAGCAGATTACCTACCATATTTCTGCGCTGCGGAAAAAATGCTGTTTTACTTTTAAAGCTCACTGTGTTTCTTCGTTTACTGTTTGTAGGGATCACTACAAACGGCGCGATCGCGCCGACCGGTCACATGAAATATGAACAAAAAACCAGACAGCATACATCATGCGAACTTTCTTGATAGCTCAATCACATCGTACAGAGAGTAGGCCAGTGAAATTTACAGGTTGCTATAACATAGTGTGCGTTGGTGAGGATGAATAAAAATAAGTAGGTAGTCACACAATTCGTAATTTTCATCAAGTTTACTAGCTGACAAGCTTCAACATAGAACGGATTTTGATAATTTTGTCTTAAGACCGAGAGATATCTTAAGATTATGAAGTTACTGCTTAAAAACAATCTCGAGGTATTTCTAAACATCTTCCATAAAAGACTAACTCTTAGTTGAGGCAGTGCATCTGTTGTGCTACATCTAGATCTACTGAGCTACGACTGGCCTCGTGTGATGATACCACAATTCAGGGCATTTGTTGGAACTGGTCCAACAGATTAATACCCAGTCTGTTGTCACTATCGAAAACCAATCGACAATGAAAAGTAAGGACTCAGCGCGTTGACCCTTGTGTATTAGTATCGACCCTGGAAAATAGAGTACAGAGAAAGCACGTTAAGCTAGCGGGGCACGGAGCGAGCTGTCATTGTAGCCCCGGGACGGATGTTACAAAATGGAATAGCTTGACTAAAACAAAAGTAGGCAAAAAGCCAAGATCATAAAAAATGTACAAGTTAATGCGACTATCAAAAAATATCATTTATTATAGTCGCTACACGTGTAGCGACTATAGCCAATGTACATTGGCTATATATGGTTACATGGTCGTAGTCTATCAGCGCAGTAATTTGCACAGAGTGCACTCGATCACTCGTATTGCTATAGATTCAAAATGAAGTATATCAACTACAATTGTGGTTGATATACTTCATTATTAGACTGTTAACAGTCTAATAATTCCTTTATATCAGCCAACTTCTACGCTACATTCCGCTACATCCAGATACAGTAATGTCTTGTAACGATGTATTTTATCAAAACAAACGAGCGTTTTTGATCATCCTGTATACATTTCGCGATATTAAACGGTCTCCGCACACTTGTTTCAAAGATGATAAGCAGTAATTTATTTTAACCGTCCCGATCAATACAGGTGTAAAATATTCTACATCATAATAATATGATGCTCTGCGCAACTTACTACATTCCCAGACTACGGCCGTGTAACTATAGCCAACGCCACTATTCAGCCTCGACAAATTATATCTGTAACCAAAAATTAAATCTACAAATTAATATTTTTGTCCATATTATTATGAAACGGATAGAATTATCGCAACATTATTCCAAAGAGACAGTACAACTATAGTATTTTTGCATATATGGTATTAATTTAAGAAAATTACAAAATTCTCATGTGCTGTAACCGTGACTACAGTGTTTTATAATTATTCTGCTTTTGTAGGTCGAAAGCTGAACGACTTAGTAAATTAAAACAAATTTAGTATTTGGTGAATTCAAGAAAACGATGACCTGAGTGACAAGCAAGGTCTTTGGATGCTCCGCATTCCTAGTTAGTGGATCAAGAAGTTAATGCAGGCGTAGTATTTTGACTGCGAAAGTGAAAACGATCGAAATTAATTCTGAAGGTAGTTATAGAAGTCACACGGACAACGCTACCAAGTAACACCGGTGGTTTGAATTTCTGGCGTGGGAAGGGAATACGCATCATCGGGATTGCGTGTTCGAAGAATGCTCAAGTCTGTGCTCAAAAGATTCATGAAATATCGCAAAAGCCATCCTTGTGTATCGGGGGCTGAAATTTGGAATTTCGCTATAACGTTTTCGAAGCATCCGAGACGACTTGGGGGCTCCAAAAAAGAAAGCGAAAGGGGTGGGAGTTAGTAAAAGTGCCGTATGCGGTTTACTGTTCAAGTGGGCTACGTATAGGCCGGTACATTTGGTTTTTCCCTCCCAATTTTGGTGTTCATTTTTTGTCAGTCATTTTATTTAACCAATACTAGCAGCAGTGGAATCTTCTGGAAATTTTTTAAGCGGGTCGGGGAAAAGATATTCAGGTATTCAGTCTGAAAGTCGGTGGTTGCGATACCCACAAGTGTTACCTGGAGGTCAGTGCCTGAAGTATACAATGTGATGAATGTGCAAAGTGCTTCCACTGCCGGTGTAGCATGCTCTCGAAGTGGGCTTATTACTTGTATGTGGTTCTTAA
>JTDE01008494.1:4661-15332 GCA_014338405.1 Paragonimus skrjabini miyazakii | reverse complement strand
TTTAATGAGCCGAAAATAAACTGGGTATCAGTCTCTCATCAGGAATGTGAAAGCGGATTCTCGACCTCCTTATTGACGCTGATACGACGGAGAGCGTGGACACAGCGCGTCAATGCCCCAACGCGGCATCGTTCTGGTCAGACTCCCTCCTTGCTCGACCTAGTTATCACTAATGAGAGCCACCTGGTAGACAGAGTGATCATCAAACCTCCACTTGGAAACAGTGACCACTCTCTGCTCATCTTTGATCTTATATGTTACCGGTTACAGCAACCAGTAAAACAGTCCACAGTCCGAAACCTTAATCAGGCTGATTTCAACGGCCTGAGGAGCTACCTAGGTTCATTACTTCTTGATTATGGCTCCGCGGACCAGAACTACCGCGCAGTTCGAAGCGCAATTGAGAAAGCGGACGACTTATTTGTGCCGCGCAAACTGTGCACTTTCTCTTATCGGCCACCTCTTCCGCGCAGAATACGTCGTCTACTGGATGAACGTTCCCATTTATTCGCGAATCATAAGCTTACAGGAGATACGGAGGACCTTCGCGCGTTTCGCATCGTTAGAAATAGGTGTAGACGAGAAATCCGTGAGTACACCAAACGCGTACAGGAAAAGGTCCTCATCAAAGCTCGCGGGGACAAAAACTTCCTATTTAAGCATATACGACGACTAAGAAAGAATAAGCCCTCGGCTCTTTCTTTGCAACTGTACGACGGGGAGACCTCGTCTGACTCCCTAGTTGTGGCCGAGTTATTCAGGGAATACTACGCGACAATCTACAACGTCGCACCGCCGGCCTGCCACCCCATACTTCAGCAGCAGAATTTCCGGCAACCACTCGTTACCGCCGAGTTTTCCGTGCTGGATGTTGATGACCTACTATTTAAGGTAAATTCTTATAGCGCAATGGGTCCTGACAAGATCCATCCCAGAATTCTCAAAGAATTGGCTGCTAGTCTGGCAGAACCCTTTTATAAGCTGTTTAAACAGACACTCCTGACTGGCATTCTCCCTAACGCATGGAAAGAGGCGACGGTCACGCCCATATTTAAAGCGGGTGACCGGTATTCTCCGGCTAGCTATCGGGTACTTGGTAGTTCAAAAGAGATCGTTTGATAAGAAACGCTAACTGTTAGCCTGTTTTTAATAACATTTCTATTTCCTCGCTTGGGATGGTCGTAAATTTAGTTGACCGATAGCCAGCCGTAGATTACCGGTCGCATGCAGTGGCTTACTACCATATGTTGGAAAAAGCGCCACTCCAGCTTGGCCGTTTATGCAGCCTGTCAGGGAGGTCTGACAGATTTTTAAATGCTTCCTTAATAAAACTGGGATGTATCTCGCCTGGACCAGTTAAACTTAAATGAGAGAATTCCAACATCTAGTACAAAAAAGTCGGTGGTAAGGACGAGTTGCTATTTGCATTTCCAGCTTTGTGTCGTGCCAGTGGGTGCAGTAGTTTGAACGGCCGTTCGTATTGACAGTGTCCACAGCTTTACAGGATATAACTGGCAATGTATTTGAACTGGAACTGTTTCTTGATTGCAGACGGTTCAGCCAATCAGTAGTCACGCGCAAGCTGCTACAGATGGAATTATGGCTAAACTGATGCCAGTCAGCCATAGACGGCGATTAGCTGCCGTTGAATGCGTACCTGTTTCAAACAAACCAGTTGCTAGACGCAATGTCGTGAGACAACACAGATAGAATTTGACCAGTCATAACCTGGGGACGCTTGTCGCTCAATAGCAGTCGTAAATACTGTTGTCCCCCTATAACTAAGTACCATATTTCCAACAAATTGAGACCGCCTAGTGCCCACAGTCCTGTTCTGATTTTTCTCGATTGTGTAGCTCATTACGCGACATGGTGTCAGAAAACAAAAAGAAGCTCGCAGGCGGCTTTCGAAGCAGTACATCAAGTGCTTTTGCGGTTGTTCCTCCTGAGCATTTAGACGTGCCGAATAGTAGCTGGTTGCCGGAGGCATGGCGAATGTGCTGGTAGAAATCTGATGATTTAGGAGTGTTGAGCAGTTTGCCTCAACGATCAAAAAATTACCAACTGTTGATGCTCTGGCAAATTTGCTCTTTGCTGACGGCAAATACAAGGACGAATTGGGTAAGTTACTTAATAGAGTCGAAGGATGATTTCTCGAGGAGGTAAACGCAACTTTTGAATGTTTTCGTTTCTTCCAGGGGAACCATCATCAAGGAGAATTTATCCATCAGTACGTGACGGAGTTGAACTGGCTGGCAGTGACTTGCAATTTTTGCAAATACATGAAGAAAAGTCCCATAAACGATCGAGTGGTGTTGGTGTTTAGGAGACTGCAATGAAAAAAATTGCTTAAAGTGATATTGTTAACATTTGTCTAGTGTATTGACAGTTGCAACAGCGAGGCGGCTGCCAAACACAGGATCAAAGATCTTAACAGTGAAATTGAAACGGCGCTCAATGCGATTAACCCAGTACCGGTCAGGCCCGCAGCATACCCTTGCCTGTTTTACAGTGGACATCATGAACGACAGAAATATAAATTTCCAGCGTGGCGCGCTGGAAAAGGAACCACTTCGCCAAGCAGCGCAAGTCATCATCCGTCAGACTGATCAGTGGGGAGGCAGGGGTCCAGCAAATGTTGGATAGTGTTCGAGATGCGCGTGGATCAAGGGGTTTCACTGAAGGAGTTTTACTGAAGACAAACAACGCCGATGTTATCTGGATGCCGGCGCATCCATCGACAGGACATCTTCAAACGTCAGTCGTGGAGTCGTTCCGTATGCAACTGCGAGTTTAGAATGAATCGAAAACGCAAGTGTTGAGATTAGCAAGTGTGTTAATAATAAATCCGTGGAACAGCAAATCTTAAGTGTTTGACTTTTTATTGTGAAAGAGATTCGAAACCAATCCTCGGATTGGATACCACTCAAACAATGGATTGTGATCTTTCATGATGACAATTTTCTTCATGCGTTAGAGATGCCCCAACTGCTTGATCAGTACTCTTATGTGGTTGATTTGGTTCCGGTTTGTTTGCCAGGTACGGTTAATCTTTTTGTAGCCAAGAATGCCGTACCGGTTGCGTTTCCAGCCAAGCCAGTTCCGTGTGCCAACCACAAGAAATTGAAAGACGAGTCGAATCGTTCGGTTGAGCTGAAGGTAATAGCGTCATTTGATCGACCTACCGATTGGGTCAGTCAAGTTGCGATAGCGTTGAAGAAGTCTGGTGGTATTCGCCTATGCATTGATTCCAGGTCGCTGAATGCTGTACTCCGAAGGGAACAACACAGGTCGCCGACTGTAGACCATACATTGCCCGAATTAAACTAAGCCCTTTTTACGAAAGTGTGTTTGTCTCCTGCTTACTGGCAGCTAGTGCTAGATGAAAAATCCAGCTGTCTAACCACGTTTGGCACTCCTTTTGGGCAATTTTAGTGACTACGCTTACCTTTTAGATTAAAAGTGTCGGGCAAAAGTATCCAGAAACGTCTAACTCAAGCGCTTGATAAACTCAAAGGAAGGACTTGTGTCGCTGATGATGTGTTGATAAACGGAAACACGAGTATGGAGTTCGACCGGAAAATTGAGGCTCTGTTACAAAAGTATGCTTCGCAGGGAATGGCGCTATCACGCGATAAGATAGTTTTTGGGAGAAAGAAGTGACGTTTCATAGCCGCTTACTCACGGCTGAATGACTAAAGGTCGATTCAGGTAAAGTGAATGCGATCCATAATATGCCGCCTCCAAAGATGCTGAAGCAATTTCACATTTAAATTTGGTGACCAATTACTTCGGTCAATTTCTCCTAAGGCTGGCCGATCTAATGCGTCTGATTCGACAACGTACACAAAAACGAGTCACGTGGATGTGGGACAAAGCCCAGCGATTAGCGTTTGACAAGGTAAAAAGGGTGAATTCGATGACCGGTTACTGGTATATGATAATCCTGTGCTTCCTCTGGTAATCCAATGTGATGGAAACAAGTCAGGCCTTGGAACTGGGCCACTACAACAAGGGAGGTCGATTTATCACAGTGGCAGGAGCCTTTTGAATGCCAAACAAAACTATGCGCAAATCAAATAGGAAATGCCGGCAATGGCTTTGCTTCGGTACACTTCAACACGTACACATTCAAAAGAAAGACAGTGTTACACACAGACCAAAAACGTCTGATAGAAAAGGTGGAGAAGTCACCGAGTGTTGCGCCCAGACGTCTACAGCGGATGGTTATCATGCTACAAAAGCACGAACGCGAGCCAGTCTACCAGTCCGAGGACAAACCGCGAATCGCGGATTCTCTCTCTCGTGCTTATATACCCGGTACTGTGACGGATTATTCTGAGTTCAAGACGATCACATCAGCGGGCTACAGAATGGCATCGATGAACAGGATTGAGGGGCTGTGGGACTCGACGGGAAAGGATCAAGTACTTTAGAAGCTGACTTTACTCATAAAAAATGGCTGGCAGCAGAATAAAAAGAATCTACCCAAAGAACTGGCAGCAATTTTCAAAGACCGCAATCAGTGTGCCTGAGAAGAAGGAAGAATTTTCAAAAAGGAAAGGGTAGGCATCCTGAAGGGCTTGCCGCAGAAGTCAGTTGAACGAGTCCATATGGCATATGGTGGGGTGAACAGCTGTGTTCAGAGAGCAAAGGAGCTTTACTGTTAGCCAGGCATGTGCACTGCGATAAGGGAATTCGGCGATTTGTATACGCGTTTCAGGTCGGGAGCTGAAGTCACCCGGCTCCAGACAGTTTTTCCTTTCGATATCCAGCGGTTTTCTGCTGAACTGAAGCGCAGTCATTGAAAACAGGGTGTAGTACCGCTGTTGGAAGTTACAGAAAGAGCCGAAAACAGAATAAAAATGGTGATCTAGCACAACAGCGTAAAATCTTAATCTAACAACTTTTAGTAATTGAGAATCTAATAACAGTTTGAAACATTCCTAAAAGAATAGATAACAACCCCTGATGGAGGGTCGTTCCCGGGGTTGCTAACCTTGTAAGAAAGGCATCGTTGTCTGAGGACGGTTTGGGGTCAAAGTTTACGGAGTTTCTTGTCGTGACCCCTTCGACTGTCATCAGCTACTGGTGTGAAGAATGACTGCACGAGTCCTGCGTTAAAGAAGTGCGTAGGGATTGAGTTACCGCGGAGTCTCCGAAACTCAAGTGGATAAATATGATGAAGTTTAAGATGAGACATGTGGGAGAAATGTCGCCAGCCGGTGTCCATTTTGGTGGCTACTAGGTGGACACGTCCGATGGCGAGTAGATCCTCCAGACCGGTGTATAAGACTTGATTAGCACACTCAAACAGTGGTCTTGTATAGGCCTCGTAGATTGATCAAGAAGCGTGCTTGGCTATGCGGGAAACGGCTTTTTATCATCCCAAGAGTCCCAAATCTCTTTTTGGCAGCCGTCTGCTGGTGAGAAGAAAGTGGTAAACCGGCCGATAACCAAATCTCTGGGTCTTTCTTAAATCAAATTTTGCGATATCTACTGCGCTTTGTGTACCGTGTATAAAGAATAGGTTTCCAGGGTTTCCACCGAGTGATATGTGTGCATGCATGCTGTCGTTTAGAGGAAGCCTGCAGTCATCCAACCAGAACTTAGATGGCCAAGGTCAATTTACAATGCAATAAGATCACAAACATTCCCGATTTGTGAATCAATAATATATGGGAGTGCGTTGCTAAGAATGCGGGCAGGAAGGTCACCGATGTATATAAGAAACAATAGCGGACCGAGTGCATATCCGTGAGGAACTCCGGAAAGATCAGGGAGGAGTAGAAAGGTCCGATTCGGTTCTGTTATCAAGAAAGGATGTAACCTAGCGGGGAATCCCTCCTTGTGTGTCATACGCTTTTAGTTTATGTACGAGAGGACCGTGTGGAACATGGTCGAAGACGTTGGCATAGTCCAAGAGGATAGCGTCGAATATATGGCGCTTGTCTTCGGTCCCTCTCATGCTATCCATGAAGATTAGCATATTGGTTGTGCACGGCCGGTCAGGAAGAAGGTCATGGTAGGCAGATGAGAAAGGTTATTTGAGAATAAATGCTTGAGGAAGGCTCATTTTAACAAACGTTCGGTTACTTTGCGTGAGATGCTGGTTAGGTTGATGGACCGATAACCAGCAAGAGGTTGACGATCACCCGCCTTAAATATATGTGTAACAATGGTTTCTTTCCATGCCTCCGGAAGGGTGCCGGTCCGGAGCGTATGCTGAAACATATTATGGAGGAGCATCGCCCTACCATAGGCAACTTCTTCGCGTCTGGTGCCAATGCACTATAGGGGTTGACTTTAAGCACGAGATCTTGAACTTCGAATACGCAGAAATCAGCCATCAGGAGTGGGTACTGGAAGTTTCTCCCCGGGAGAATCGGATGTCAATTTGGCAGAACCATATTGTCAACTGCTGAGTCGCATTCTCTGAACACCTCGGCAACCACTTGAGGGTTGAAGGAAGTTCCCTCATCGGGAAGCTGCAGAGAAAGCATTGAGGATTTAGCTTTTCTCTGGCGACGCATGTACTTGAAAGAAAATCTTATTCTAGCGGGCTACCAGCAGAGTGTTTGACTGTACCTGATAGATGTATTGGGAGATCTCCCGCTTGAACCTGTTTAGTGCAGAGTGAAAAGTTTCCAGATCTTTTCGTCTGCCTGTTGGCTTCCGCCCAAAGAATTAAAGAGAACGTATGACAAGAGGACAGAATATGTTTCGCGGTAGCGGTAGGGGTGTACGGGGAACGAACGCCTCATCAGCTTCGTAAGCGGTAGCTCTGAAGGATTTTTTGTCTAGATCTGGCTCTGGTAGAACCTGCCAAGCGGACGGCGCAAAGGCTTCTGTTGACAGAAACCCAATCTACCAATGCGGCTGTGGCCGTCATGCTGAAGACCACACCTACCCTAGTTTGATCAGCTGCGGCGGCCGCCGAGTCATTCAAAGTGTTCACCCAAAAGCAGGTAGACAATGCGAGTGTTATTAGTTCCATACGGCGGCTACTGTCTTGGATTCTGGTCTCCGACATGCGACAGACGTCGATATTCAGCGATCCCAAACTCCGTCCGAAATCTACGTGCCGACGTATCTGTATCAGAGTGCAAACGTTGAGAACACCAACATTTATTTTCATTCTAGGTCTAAGCAAGGGATGAAGAAGGCCTGAAACAGAATGGTAAAATGTAAGAATAACCGGCACAGCGTTTCTACGATCAGCTGTGTCTGCTGTGGAACCGGCGGAGTAATCACCAAAAGTGGGGGTCAGGAGGGGACTAAGAGTTAAATTTGACAGGACAGTGAGGGATAGGTGAGCAGTAGCACGTGTTCGCTCATTCACTTTGCTGTATGTGGCAGATAAGGCGACCTGATTTATACTGCGAGACGGCCGTTGCAGTATGGAATTATTTGTGTTGTGAGCATTCATAGTTGTGTCTGGGCTGAGGTACTGCCAGGACGTCCGGATCTAGACAGAAGAACGATTAGGGTTCTCAGCCAAAGCCTTTGGCTCAAAAGCCTGCACAGGAAGGCTGCTGGTTATTGCCAGTGTACCACAAATAATGTTTTTCCGTAGGAAGTTGCCAACCATCCTCCCCAACCAGGAGACTGTGGTTTGTCAGACCCCCACCTAGTGACCTGCCTAGTATGAGCGACTTCGCCGGCGTGGTGACTGTGGCATGCAAGCCGGCTGTTTCCCCTCGGGTTGTCCGTTACACTTACGAACCAACTTTGGGGCAATGTGGAGACACCAGGGGACAGCGTTCTTCCGAAGTTGAGAGTTGCAGCAACAATCCTGTTAAAGGAAATATCACGAACAGGCATGAGCCAGAGGCTCAGTAAGCCATGCTCACGACTTACACAAACGATCACTAAAACGCCGCCGATAACGCAGCAGCACGCCCCGTCAACAATTCAACTTCAACTAGTGTGCACCTGCGGGTTTCGGTCACACATTACAGTGTCTACACCATCCATTTTAGCCACTTGGGTCATCTAGATGCGCAAGCCGTCACGACGCGTCGACGTCCAGTCTCATTTGAATGAACCCGGAATTTCTGCTATCGTATTGGATTATAAGCTGGCGGTCACGTTCTCCTTTTCGGTGAATGAAAGGTGTTTTATTTGAGAGCATATTTTCCCACTCCTTTCTTCGTTAATCGGAATGACAGGGTAACTTTTGCGCATGCAGTTGTTCATGCACGAATGCTCACTGCACTCCGAGTCAGTCTCATATACCGGAATCCCACGTGTTTGGCATTAGTTTGCGTTGTAACCAAAATGAACAAACAAAACTTTTCACCTTACCAAACCATCGGACATTCGGCCGCATCAAATGACGATGAAGGAAACATAATCGAATACCAATAAGGTCGCATGGGGGTGACCGAAATGAGTGCTAGTCGTAGACCGTGAGTTCCTGAGCTATCGTGTTAAGAAAATCGTTTTACTGGAAAAAATTGTTCCAATAGCTTGGTACCTGGTGCAGAAATTGAAATCGTCGAAATCTGCGTCATGAACTCAAATTAAAAGCCACCTTATCGTAATTGCCTTTTGAAAATCGGTAGGGCTCCTGCTGTTGTGGTCGATGGCGTGTGGCAATGATAACACAAGAACGCTATGGTTATTTTTAATTCAATTGTTCATGCTTTTCATTTGTTTGTTACTTTATTTTCCGTTGTTTATTTTTTGTTTCCAAGAGATGGATTATATTGCGACTTACAAGGCGATGTTTCAGAATCGTGAATTTCGCACATTCTCACAATTTCAGGGCTGTCTTCAGAGATACAGGAACGAAGTGGGCGTTATTTACGTTCGTGGGACGAGCCGTAAGTCGAAAACTGCTTTGAAGTACGATAAGTTAAGGTGACATCGTCTCCTGTAAACCGTGCAGGTTTGTTGTCGTTGTACAAAGTACAAAAGACGTAGGAGTGTATGCAGAGGTGTACGACGTGTCTAGTGGGTTGACTGTTAGTTTTAACGAATCAGTTCACGCGACACATGTTGCCGGGCACGATTTCATGTGGTCCGACGAAGTGCGTGTCTAGTTGTGAGCTCTTTCGAGTTGGAGCACAACCACCCTTTCAATCGTCTGCTATATGAGTCTCCTCCTACGAATCGTGAACTCACTGTAGGTAAATTGAATGACAACTGCTGACATTAGACCGTATGTAGCGGATGCTTACGGGAAGCTTATAACAACTGCTGACGTTGGAAACATCCGCCGCAAGTTAAGGCCTGCAATGTCAAGTGAGTTGGTTACATAAAATTGATCACGGAACGTTAGAGAACATTGATGAAGTGCTGTCGGTAATTAATGCGACCGGTGTAGTGCGCATTGTGAGAGATGAGAACAACAGATATACGCATATCTGCTTCGCCCAGCGAACACAGATTAAACTATTCTGACGTTTCCCACATTTGGTGAATGTGGATGCCACCCACGGCACAAACAGGTAAAAGTATACCACTGTATATTTCATCATACTTTGGAAGTTGGAAGTTATATCAGTTCCTCGCAACAGACGGTATGGGACACGGCCGACCCGTGATGTACGGGAATTTTCAGAACGTAAAATCGATTAGGAAAGCCAATATGATTCTTTTGTTGACAACAATGGCAACACATTTTTCTCAACACAAGTGCGAGTATGGACAGTTTTTAGGTATATCTGATTTTTCTCATTGCAACACAACTATTATAGTCGATGAAATCTATATATTTGTGCTGTAATATGCATTTTAATATTTCACAGCAAATTTGAAAAATGTCTTTTCGTGCCTAAGTAGCCGTTTTCAACTCGTTTTGGCCTTGAAGCACAATGCCTGCGAACTAAACAATTGTCGTTTTAAGTGTCTTAATCTTTCCAGCTGGGAGGGTTTTTCAGTATCATTCTTTTTGCAGGTCACCTCGTCTTTACTCCAGCGTACACCCAAATTTCATGGGAAAGTTAACAACAGCGGTACCAACGAATGGTAAAGCATGGCGAATATAACTGATGAAACACGGCTTACATGCCCAGTTTTGTGCATTGTCCTACGTTGAATAAGGTCCATAGGCGTTCCTCGTGTTTGTCTTTGTATAAATGCTTAGTAATCATGTTTCAGCAACAGTTTGAAATTATAACCACGCTCTCCTGCTCAATTACGTTTAAATTTAAATGAAGGCATGTGTTTTCACGTCTACGACATAGAATTTCATTATTGTTTGCCTTCAGTTTTCCGAAATAACGTAGAATGCGACTCTGCGTTATTTTTCCGTTAATCCCTACGCCATTGAACTGGCGCAAATTCCCTGCTCACGTCTTCGGAAGATTGAAACAAAGAAATCTTGGGGTAACAGAATTCTAAGATTTTTAGAAATGCGACATGTCACTAAATTTCCGCAACTTCTATAGCTACAAAATATTTTTTCACTAAAAGGTAGCAGGAAACAAAGAAATCTTGGGGTAACAGAATTCTAAGATTTTGAGAACTGCGACATGTCACTAAATTTCCGCAACTTCTATAGCTACAAAATATTTTTTCACTAAAAGGTAGCAGAGATATTCATGGTCTACCGATTGCGCGCAGCGTTTTCGAGTGGACGAACCAAGCAAAGCCCAAAGGCGTATCACAATCGCATGCAGTCAAATATCTTCATCTAAGTGTCCGTTGGGTGTATCAGTAATG
>JTDE01008493.1:9497-21934 GCA_014338405.1 Paragonimus skrjabini miyazakii | reverse complement strand
GGCCCATATTAAGTGGACTGATCGCGTGAGCAATGTGACAGTTCGCCGACGTGTATTCCAGAACGATCGGCATGCGCGATGAATTGGTCAACTAATCACGTTGCACAGCTTGCGATGGTTGGGTCACGTACTCCGTATGTCATTTGATCGCTTACCATACCAGGCATTATATACTGAGGCCACAAACAGTTGGGTAAAACCGCGTGGTTGTCAACCAAGAACGTAATCACGAAATATGAAGACCTTGACTGCTCCACTGAGCAAAGTGGGTAGGTGTCGCCTGCCTGGATGGGGTCCTCGTGATCACTCAAACCGCTGGTTAGAGACGCTATCCGAGATGGCTATGTGTCGCAGTCAATGGCGGACCTATATCCATACCATTTCTAGTTCTTCCACTTAGCCGTCTTTTAATAATTTTCAATCTTCTTAGTAACGTTTTCTTCTAGGATATTCCACGTCACTGTTAAGGTGAGCGGCGGCCCGAGCCACAGTACCTTTTGGTCGGGCTCATGGCTGTTGTGATGATGATGACTACTTGTTTGTTAACATGTTCTGACCGCTTCACAAGATGGCCTGCAGCCATACCACTAACTAACTGCTCCTCCAAAACGGTAGCAAGCGCCTCCCTGGAACGCTGGGCAGCATAATTCGGCGGTCTACAGGTGCTGACCACAGATCGTGGATCGCACTTTTAAGAACCTGTCACAACCAAAACACGACAACTCAGCCTCATGGGTAATCTAATTGTTAGTGACCGCCTAGAAATTACAAAAGACTTCATCGTTACAACGCGTGTATATTTTACAGTAAGATACGGTAAAAATGTCTCAAATGCACTATCCATGTTTTAAGAAGTGAACGTTGCTTATGCGAATGGACCACGTGACAGACTGAGGTTAGCGCTGTTGCCAGCCATTACCAGCATACGGGGCGGGTCTCGAGTATTGTGTTGCACCGGATGTGGCTCTCATAGGGCCACCACCATAGGCCTGTTGTTGGTAGTTTCCAAAGCCATCAGCTACAGTGGGCCAAGCACTAGAACTGTTGTCATAACCACCATAACCTAGAAGAGATTCTTATGTTGGTAGAGTAGCACAGAAGACTCACCGTATCCGGCGTTATTGTAACCATATTGTTGCTGTTGACCATAGGGTTGATTATAACCCTGATCCCACGATGGCTGTTGGTAGCCCATATTGGGCGCATCATTCCATCCTTGGTTATATTCCACACGGGCCGGTGGGGGCTTTGAGCGAACCTTGTTCATTTCTTCACGGCTGAGCGCCTTACGGACATCGGCCTTATGCCCACAGATTGTATGCGGGCGGGCCAGGATAACTTTATCGACGCTATCGGTATCATCAAATGTCACGAAAGCGAACCCCCGTGACGTATTCGTATCTTTAGCAATCACAATCTGAGCATCAGTAACCGTTCCGAATTTCCCAAAGTGTTCCGCGAGATCCTCATTAGTAACATCTTTTTTCAGCCCATCGACGAAAATCTTCACGGCCGCGTATAGTCTCTTCTCTAGAGATGGCACACATTCAAAAAGATTTGAACGCTACCGCAGCAGAACTAGTCTTTGGTTGCACACTTAGGTTACCAGGTGAACTTGTCTCACCTGCACCTTCAGCACCGCACGATTACGACGGCTACACCGCTTGTCTGGTGCACCAAATGCGGAAGCTACGTCCGGTGCAGCCTAGAGAGCAATCATCAGCTGTGCATGTGCATGCCAAATTGTCTTCATGCACACATGTTTTCCTTCGTATGGGTGACCTTCGTCGATCACTGCAACCTCCATACACCGGTCCTTGCAAGAGACGAAAACTTTCAATGTAAGCCGCAACGGCAAACGCGTGGTAGTTCCTGTCGACAGGCAGAAGCCAGCATTTATGGAGGAATCATCAGCCCCACTTCCGTCAACAAGTAACGTTCCTCGTCGGAAACCCAGGGTGCCAACAAAAAGCGTTCCGTCTACGGAACCTCCCGCAAGCAAGCCTGTACGTTTTCTGGAGTATGCTAGCGTTTATTTTCGGAAATGACGTTTTTTTTCAATAACATTGGCACATTCGTATTCACCGTTTTCGTTCACCTGCCCCTCTGAGTCGTAGTAATCGCTCGACCTAGCGATACAGAAAAAACGATAAGTTGTTTGCCTTGACTCTTGTGTCTTTGCAGTTATCTGATGTGTTACCAGGTTCGTAACCCAATCGGCGTTGTTTCGGGATCAGGTTTTTTCGTATGCTGACCCTCTTCTTTCTTGATTTTATTGATTTTAGACAGGAACACAAGAAAAAGAGCAAACAGAACGCAGTTACACTCAAAACTGCAGGGTCCGTAAAGCCGTCGACTGTGAACTTATTTAGTCGACCGGATACGTTGACACGGTGAGTTATCCCCTCCCGCCTGTCATGTGAGTACTTCACTGCGTTTTCTCCTTTCCGGACTCTCTGAACATGGTGCATGAAGAGACAACTCACAGCTACTCATCGTACGGCACTGGACAAACCTACCCCCTTTTTTCTCAAGAGTTCTTAGGGTTGGGGAGCCCGCTACGATAAAGAAGAAACGCACCGAAGACTAAATAACCTAAATAAAGGAATCTTCCCAGCACAGCGGCCATTCTGACCCATCCTCCCCAAACTTCGGCATTCCCCATCCCATATCATTATCCTGTGTGTATCACCCTGTAACTATGATCAGCCAGAAGGACGTCCCTATTTTTTCCATTTCCCTCTAGAATAACGAAGGCCCGGTAATACTTATTAGCTTTCTGGAGGAGACCTATGTAGCGAAAATAATAAATATTTTTGGTAGGCGCATTCATTTGTACACTTTTTTTCACCTACTTTTGTTTTAGTCAAGCTATTTTTGTAATATCCGTCATGGGGCTACAATCACAATTCGCTCCGTGCCTCGCTAGCTTGACGTGCTTTCTCTGTACACTCCATTTTCCAGGGTCGACACTAACACACGAGGATCAACGCGTTGAGTCCTTGTTTTTCATTGTCGACTGGTTTTCGATAGTGACTACATACTGGGTATTACTCTGTTGGACTAGTTCCAATAGGTTGTCCAGACATTCATGGATCGAATCAATATCAAATTATCAATGGTAGTCGACACTGCCATAAGACCAACACAAGTCCGTATAACTACATACAAACATTCTTTACCGAGGTGTCAACAACAACGCGGCATCTGCAAGCTGTCTTGCCTTGACTGCACTTCCTTCAGTCAAGTCGTCTAGACAAAGGTGGAACGGCAGGTTATTTGACAAGCCACAATTTGTTCTGGCGCTCCCAATCATCGGAACGCAGTCGAGAAAGCAAGTAAACAAATTTCATCGACCAGATATCCGCCATTTGAAGTTATGGATAATGTCGGTGCCACTCGACTGAACGCAGACATAAATGGCTGAGTGATTCACAGTTTGCGTTCGTAACCTTGTGAGGATAAACTTCGCAGCCGTGGAGTTGCACTGTCACAGCCGCCTAAATATATATGGCCCTCATGCTGCACAGAAATACCTGTCGTCAGGGTTTCTCTAAATCGGTGCATACCAAGCTGGTCGTGGAGATATCAGCATTCACTTCATTTCGTATAGCTTGGCCTAAAACGATGCAGCTTCCTGAGTACAAAAACCAATCAACACATCCGCAACCTCAATATTACCCATGTGCACAACCATCGCAGCACCTTGCATTCAGGAGTCATAAGATGCACCTCGAACTACCTGGCAAAGGGCGAGATAATCTCTGTTGTCATTTGCAGTGTTTTGATTATCGGCACAGGCAAGATCAGCCAGTTTCGCATCAAGTGAGAAGCTCACAACAGCATTCCCAATGCCGCAGACAGTCCTCCATTATTCTCAAAACTAAAAAAAAGACAAAAACGAACAACCCCGGCGAATGCCGAACTTGGTCATAAATTGGCAGTTTTACGTATACTGTCCTAAGAATTGAGAATACAAGGCAAACAGTATGTACACGCGAGGACATAGGGATATGAGAGTAAAAGAAGTTACTCAGACTAGCAACAACAGGCACATGTAGATCGACAGTACGGATGAAGCTGCTTTAGGATTTGACGAATGATGAAAGTTTGACCGATATTGCATTTCGGCCTTCAGATGCAATGAGACTGCTGGTCCAGATGACCTCGTGCCGGAACTTTTCAAGGATAAGGTATTAGTTGAAACCTTGACTCGTGTGGACGAGGGAAAACATCGATCTCTGCAGGACTCACTCCATAATAGTCCCTATATCCAAGAAAGGTGTCAGGAGCTTTTGCGAAAACAGAGATCACTTTAATAACTTCATCAGTGCAGGAAGAAAACATGTTGCAATA
Source organism: Paragonimus skrjabini miyazakii (assembly GCA_014338405.1). Taxonomy (NCBI): domain Eukaryota; kingdom Metazoa; phylum Platyhelminthes; class Trematoda; order Plagiorchiida; family Troglotrematidae; genus Paragonimus; species Paragonimus skrjabini miyazakii. Next base: position 17,578 of record JTDE01008493.1, on the reverse strand, counting down.
TGTTACTATTTCGTTTACCCTCATCAATCACAAAAGTAAAACATGCAAGTTATATATAACAGACAAACAGAGATACACAGCGTGTGGACACGCTTACAGTCACACCAGGTTTTCAGATTGTGGTGAGTCCGTTGCTCGAAGCCCCGTATCATCGATTGTCAGACACCTCATGATAACAGATCAGCAGGTTGACCCATTCAGACCCTTGAAGATATTGATCAGAACTCACCAACCGGAGCGATGTGCAAAATGTGGCTAAAACAACCCATAGGGTGGTTGTGGTGCGATTGTATGCATGTCTATCTCTTTTCGTTGGTCACACACGACTTGCACGTTTTACGTTTGTAACTGATGAGTAAACGAAATGCTAGCACATCGCAGTGTCTTCTTTCTGCACCGATAGAAGAGGATTGACTTGATTTCAGTCATTACTACGGTTGTGGCATCAATTGTGGTTCAACTCACGACAGCCCTGAGAGCAGACATTAGAGAAGAACAGACAAGATTCAGTCCTAGATGAGGATATATTGACTAAATTTTCACTCTTCCAAGTTCTTGAGCATCGTCATATGTACCGCCGTCCAATTGCCGTTTTACCCGACCATGAGGGTCGCTTAAATACATGGGTGTACTGAACAACTATGTGAACACGCTGTATACGTCCCATTTCCATAATTCGGCTGTTTACAGCTCATGGTAAACAGTCTGACAGCTTTACCACTCAATGGCGGCGGACGCCAATTTTGTCATAAACGGAATAACGGAGGGCCATCTGCGGTACTCACAAGATGCCCTCAAGGTCCTCCGTCGAGGACCTCTGGTGGGAAACTGAGCGATCATGATTACGTTAACAAGGTGTCGTTGTTTGATCATATTCAAGTAAGACATAATGCTAAACGCATGCTCGTCGTCTGTCAAACATTTTGGAATACGCTTTGTCACCTCAAACTGTAGTGTTCCTGCAGGACCGCTGCGATTACGTACACCTAATATTGGATAACAATGGAGATTGCTGGCCGGTTTGCGAACTTGAAGAGTTGCGACAGCGGCGGCGGAGAATGAAGTCTATCTCTAAGGCCAGAGTGGTATTCGTTAAACTAGGACATCTCCGGCAACAGAGACATCCGTCGGAGGCTTAAAAGCCGCATACACCAAGCGACAATGATGGATGTTGTCTTGTGGTCCCGAAACCTGCCGCTCAAGGTGAAAGAGGGTTCCCATCTTCAGATACCCGGATACGAATGTTTGTTTTTAAGTTGAACAACACCCACACTTGATCGCAGCTGTCGCACTCCCATAGACTATCCAGTCGGCCCCTTTCGAAAAGCACTAGACTCGAGTTTCGCTTTCATTAGAGCTCGTCAGTAGTGCATATCATCGCCACGGCCGGGACTCGAACCACGGACACGCTGTTCATGAGGCAACCGTGTTTATCACTGCGCCATTGACCTCACGTTAGGCACGACCGAATCATCATATGTGAACGTTCCACCACTTTCGCTTGTGAGTAATGATCAGGTTGCCCGATCGTTTCGATAGGAGACACAATTACTATCTGTTGACTCCAATCGATAACCCCGCAATTAGGACTTCCTAGACAGGTCGAAATCTCCGATCTCATTAAACCTGCTAGGATATGCACCACTGACGAGCTCTAACGAAAGCGAAACTCGAGTCTAGTGCTTCTTTTCAAAAGAGACTGACTGCAAAGCCTATGGGAATGCGACAGCTGCGATCAATTGTGGATGATGTTCAACCTGAAATTAACCGAGTCCCCGACTACTCAACGGATGTCTGTGTCTGGTCGCTCGGACCGGGTGGCACCAACAAGTATGTGGCAGTGACTGTTAAGCAAGTTTGCAGACTTAGGTGCTATGTACGACACTACCGACACTGCGACCGACTGGCATAAGTTGCGAGGTGGATAGATTATGACCAACACCAGGGAAATGAAGTTCACCAACGGGACGGTCATTTTCGGTCGCGTTCGCCCCACAGACTGGAGCCCTCCGAATCACACAATCTGTGACTGGAGACACTCAGTGAGATGGCAGTTAATCGGGCTTAGTGATGTGAAGTCTATCGCTGTTTCGCCGCAGTCTGTAGGGTAAGCACACTTAACGACACGAGGCAGTGAGTACTTAAACTGTCTCGCTCAGGAAACTCTACTAGCACTTACAGCTCGGTTGTCTGTCTGTAACGCGTAGGCACCTTGATGTTGAGTGTTCTGTGTAGACGGTTGATTAACAGTTAGGTCACCGTCCTTCCAACCCTCTTCCCTTTTTCTTAACCAGGGATTACTACTCCCACAGGTGCATGGTAGTTAAGCAACGGCCGCCTTCGATGATTGAGATGGACGTTTGATCTATGTATCTTTGCCTAGGAGGAAACCCTGCTTGCTGACCCTCGGACACCATCAACAGTGCTGCGATGCATCCACAAAGTATATTTGACATCATGAAAGCCATAACGTACCACAAGCGTGCTAGGCACCAAGCCTCTGAGGTTAATCAACTTTAAACGAAGTATTGTCTTCTCCAGGAAGCGGGGTTTGCTGTCCAGTGACTCCGAACCCATAAAAAAATTCTCAGTAGCAAGCATGAGTTGGAACAATCGGATCGAGGACTCGGGTGAGGGAACAGATCAACTAATAGTGTAAGCTAGCGTTCCACAGAACGGAAACATTTTAGTTCCGTTTTCCCGGTCAGCCAGACCTCTTGAGATGCAATTAGGCTACGTCTCGGCCTCAATACGGGCACCACATTTAAGTTACGTGAGCTGACACGTAATGTTTCACCTGGCACTGAGCAACGCTGAAGGCCTTCAAAATTCGGCACTCGAGTCGATATGCCGTGTACAACAACGCCAAAACTGTTCTTGAGACTCCAATCCGGCATTCCACGAGGTCTGGACGGTTCGGGCTACTAGGTTAACCTTATGATCAAGCCTGGTATACACACTTAACTGCATGTGTGGCCAGTTTCTGCAGGTAACTACTGACTGTCGTCCCGGAAATCTAAAAACGAAAAACCCGCGTAACCGCAAACAGCATGGACCTAACTATGTGCTTCACCAGAATTATCAGTCGGGAATACAATCACATCAACCATGATTAGTAAGTGAATGGTCTGCAAGATCGGATTAAGGATGTGCACACAACGTCGGCGAAAAATGAACTACACTAAGTGAAGATCTGCAACAGCTCCCCCATCACTATCGGAGGTTAGTGACGAAAATCCCAGGCTTGCCAACAAGACCAGGCATGGCATCGGTCTGCCTGGATGATTCATATCCCGGGCGAAAATGATTGACAGAACTGAGTCGGCCTTGACAGAGCATCTGAAGCCGGAAAACGTGTTTGCTGATGAGGGTGTAAACATACGAAGATTTTGGAAGATCTCGTATTTATAACTAGTTTCAGTAGTGCATGGCAAGCTGGCAGAATAAGCAGAGCAGGGACCCTCGTGCGGCGAGAAGGCTTCGCATGACTAAACCGGACGATACGGCGACCTTTGCGGTCGTCGTTCACATCGGGCGGACTTATAAACCTGATGAACATCCCTTGCGGTCCTTTACATTCGCTGATTGAATGAGGCTGATCTTTTCTTACGGAACAGCGGTACTAGACCGAACAGACTGCGATGAACCCTAACGCATTAAGGACCATTGTGTCGGGTGCTCTGGTTGAGTGCGTACAAGCTATCCACCTACAAACGCAGACTCACTACACCTATTCGACAAGGCACCAGACAACCCGTATTACGGACCAGGGCGCCTCAAGTATCACCCCCGATGGGACGGATAAGTGAAAATAAGTTGGCGTTACCAACTATCCACAGTACCTTTCAACACTTGCATTGACACCCAGTCGACTCTCAATGCTCACGAGCCGCGCTGCCCTGAGACTCCAGGGCACGAACGGACAGATCGACAGTCGACGGATACACTCCAAGTAGTCAACATTTCGAGGCGACTCGTCAAAATAATCTGACGCCTGCAGCGGCTCCGTTCGAGCCACGATTATCCGGCGACCCTCCAAAGGCTGACACACAATCGTCGTCACCTTCGGTAAGGTTTTACTGATTCAACATCTATCGAGTGATTGGCTGGACCCTAAGAACTGAACGCGCTCCGCGCTAAGTGAACCTATAGTGGTGCTTGCAATGGCTTGACGGGACGAACTGTCAGAAAGCAGGCAACGTTCCTGACTTTTAGTATCGAATGCTCACTTGCTGAATGCACATTTGTAGCGGCATCCATAATGAGTACAACATCCTTCGACCAACTGCCAGCACATACTTCACCCCATTAAGTTTGGACAATCGCCACAGAACTCAGACTAACTCCCAGTGCAACTCAGCTCACCAAATGACTAGAACTCATGAGGCGGATTCGAGAAAACAAAACGACAGGGTAGGCAGCGCGCGCAGTGGGTTACATTAGGAGATCGGCAACAGGTAGCACTTCCGAGCCGTAAACAGAACGGATATGAGAAAACACATTGTGCGTTGTGCTAATGTATTAGTAAGTAAATTCTTGGTTGAGCCACGAGTTAAAATCAAGAGTTATCTGCAGTAGTTCCACATAACCATCGGGGGTTCGGGACGCCACCCGAAGTTGTAACCGAGGCGAGACTTTGCATCAATCCGCTGTATCTGTAAAACATCGTAAGCCCGTCGTGATCAGTGGCGTAAAGAGTCCACGCGGTAAACGATAAGCATACCTGCAATCTCCGGACGACAGTTCAGCACACCACTGCGATCCAGGTCATGTGACATCACCAAATCGATATACCTGGAACATATGGCGTAGCGTACGATATGTTCCCTGGTTTTCCCTACCTCGAAGTCATGCGAAAGACTCGCTGAAGATAAGGAACAACGCACAAACAATCAAACAAGTCAGCGGTTCATTATCATAGACAGCAACAGATTAGTGAGTCTAATGCTTAGATGCCAGCGACCCCCAAACTGCAGAGAACATCATGCAACACAAGACGCTGCCCGTAAATTAGCGATATCCGTCGGATGATACAGTGACACCAAATCTTAGGTATGAAGTGGGCGCGTGCCAAAGTTTACGTCATACGTCAGTCTAGGGAGATAGGTAACCTTACCATTATTATTGGCAGACAGTGATAGTGGAAATCGACAAACGACCCTACTTCCATCACTGACATGTCTGGCACATCATCATCCAAGTGAAATACACAAGGCAACACGTCAGAATAAGAGCACAGCAACAACGACCCTGCGAAAACAAACCCTGTAGACAACAAAACGGCAACGAAACCGAAACACTCGGGAATCCTGCGAAACGAGCAGCCGCACAAGGCAACATCAGCAAAGATCAACAGAAATTTCACTAGTGTGCAACCTAACAAATCGCAACAACATTATGTGAGAATAAGCGCAATCTCAGATGACGAGTGCAGAAAAATAATGCAAGCACACATGCGGACGAACTAATTAATTCGTCCGCGCGACGGAAAACAACTTACCTACCAAACCAGGATGTAAACCGCAAATCCAACTGTGCGGCCCAATTGTCGGACGCATAACCAAGAACACTTACACACGCCCATGACAGCACGTTCCACACAACACGATCAGACATGTTCGAATAAACAGTTGAGTGCCTGTACGATATCCAGCCGCTACTAACAACAAAACCCACAACTACTCGATCACAATAACCGACCCAACAAACAACTCTCCTGACCACACTAAACTGACAACCTACTGCCATCAGACTCACGAACTAGTCACTGGTTGTACGACGAAGTCGGACAAAACACACCCATGTGTAATGCGCCTGCCAAGTCACATGCACAAAACGCTCAAAATAAACTCAGTCGGTCACAGGCAAATAGGTTCCACGACAAACTAACAGCCATTCGCCAGACGGTCAATACCGACAACGCAAAACCCGTAAAAACGAACACTACTTAACAATGACAATTGCACGAAAACTTCCCGCATCAAAGACCACCAACATACTCAGACACAACAGATTATTCAAAGGTTGCACGCTAGGTGTTAACCAATGTGTCGCCAATCGGGACGATTGTTTCAATCAACCCATATCGGTGGACGTCACATCACGGTACACGCAGCACACCATAAACGATATACCAAGTGACTACACACGCCACCTCAGTATTTCCCGTCCAAATAGTATAGGCACGCTCCGTCTCGAAACACCTAGTGTGAAAATCAACAAGCCTTTGAAATAAGTTTATTCTGTTGAGACGATGTACAACATGAATGGTTTCCTATCAGCCACTTCTTCTTCCAGTGCTGCCTCCGTTTCCCCACACAACATGGCGAATGGCTCCGTTGACCGGGGCTTAATTCACGCTGCGAATGTAACACGACCGATTGTCGACAGCAGAGTTCATCCAACCACCGCAGCATTACGTGCCATCCAGCTGTCAGCATGTGTCGATTGGCCAACCCACTTCATGCCAGCTGGAGCGCACACAATAGGATGCATTCGCCGAGGTTGAGCGGCTGTCGACACCATCTTGCGGCGAGCACCGACCGAACCTGTCACAACCAAAACACGACAACTCAGCCTCATGGGTAATCTAATTGTTAGTGACCGCCTAGAAATTACAAAAGACTTCATCGTTACAACGCGTGTATATTTTACAGTAAGATACGGTAAAAATGTCTCAAATGCACTATCCATGTTTTAAGAAGTGAACGTTGCTTATGCGAATGGACCACGTGACAGACTGAGGTTAGCGCTGTTGCCAGCCATTACCAGCATACGGGGCGGGTCTCGAGTATTGTGTTGCACCGGATGTGGCTCTCATAGGGCCACCACCATAGGCCTGTTGTTGGTAGTTTCCAAAGCCATCAGCTACAGTGGGCCAAGCACTAGAACTGTTGTCATAACCACCATAACCTAGAAGAGATTCTTATGTTGGTAGAGTAGCACAGAAGACTCACCGTATCCGGCGTTATTGTAACCATATTGTTGCTGTTGACCATAGGGTTGATTATAACCCTGATCCCACGATGGCTGTTGGTAGCCCATATTGGGCGCATCATTCCATCCTTGGTTATATTCCACACGGGCCGGTGGGGGCTTTGAGCGAACCTTGTTCATTTCTTCACGGCTGAGCGCCTTACGGACATCGGCCTTATGCCCACAGATTGTATGCGGGCGGGCCAGGATAACTTTATCGACGCTATCGGTATCATCAAATGTCACGAAAGCGAACCCCCGTGACGTATTCGTATCTTTAGCAATCACAATCTGAGCATCAGTAACCGTTCCGAATTTCCCAAAGTGTTCCGCGAGATCCTCATTAGTAACATCTTTTTTCAGCCCACCGACAAAAATCTTCTTCACGGCCGCGTGGACCTCCGGGCTAGTCTCTTCTCTAGGCATGGCACGCTTAGAATCTACCTCTTTGCCGTCTAATTTATGAGGGCGATCCGCCTGAGCTTTATCAACCGAAGAGGCTTCTTTAAATGTGACGAAACCGAAACCGCGTGATTTATTGGAACGTGGATCCTTCATAACAACAACATCTGTTATCTCCCCCCACTGACTATAGTAAGCGCGGAGGGAGTCTTCGTTAGTCTTAGGATTCAGACCACCAACAAAAAGTTTCTTGTCCTGGTCGGCCTTAGAATCAATAACAGGACGCATTATGCCTTAAATCCTAAAAGCTTAAGACAATAATTATCAAAATATCTAACCAAACCAAGTGGATTACCTGACTGTTGGAGATGAACACAACCCGAGGAGGAGCAAATATGGCGCAGCGGAACAGCGTACCAACGGATGCAATGTGGTACGAGTTACTAAAACAAACATTCCGTGAGCTTGCTTATGCGCATCAACATATGAAGATATTTATCAAGCCTGAAACTCGAAGCATCCGTTATTTGCAATTAACCACCTTATTAGTCAGTTCAACGTAATCCTTTCAAATCCAATACAGACGGCTGAAATGGCGCAATTTTTAACACCGTTTGTTTGCTCTCATGTCTCGTGCTTTCAGCGATTTCAGCGATTTGTTCACGGGTTCGAGGTTGGAGGCTCAAGTCACCCGGATCCAGTCA
>JTDE01008489.1:6372-24950 GCA_014338405.1 Paragonimus skrjabini miyazakii | reverse complement strand
TATAACAATCAGAATTTTGAAATAGAAAATAGTGTGGAAAACGTTACACTGTCAATTGACGCGATAAAACAAAACATCTAGGTCAAGGCCAATTAAGGGTCAGAAACGGAGGCGGTAGAATATACAGGGGTAAACGTTTTGGGGGGAATTGGGTTGGGTCGGATTTTCACACGACTGGGCTTCGAAATTCGATACACTTATCGCCTGGCGCGCTTTTGAGTGCCGCCGAGTGGGTGTGGCCCACTTCGTGCTTCTTCCATTTCTCCTCTTGGTTGCTGCCGTTGGTCCCAGATTAGGCTAGAGTTAACTACTTATTATATTTCCAAATATTGCTGGAGATATACGGTTTGTTTTCAAACGCTGTTGTGTTCTCTAGTTCAATGCCTGTTGCGACTACGCTCCGATTTCTCTTCAGGAAAGACGTATAAAATTGTTAGTAGACGAGGGTCTAGTGCATACCCACTTGTCCACTACAACGCCACGCTACCTCAATCTATTTAGAAACAATGCAGTAGGGTGAATTGAATTTAATCCTGAAGATTCTAGATGATAGAGTGGGACATGGTACCCTTCTCTTACGCCGATCCATATACACCGAAGATGGAAACAACCATATGATAGCGTCAGTTCTACCTATTTTCAAGAGCAACGTTTCATCGACCAGTATCTACTTGTAATATTGCAAACAAAAAGAAATAACATAAATATCGTATAGGAAAGGAAGCTGGAAATGTTGTCACACACGTTTCACTATCAAATGTGTTGTACAATAATCCTACGCCAGCAAACGCAGCATGGTCGTATATTTCCATTTCGACCAAAATTAAGCACTCTCAGGGGTTAGGATGACATATTTCATCTCGAAAACGGCCATTATCGCATTTACAAAACTTTAAAATGTGAGCTAACGTCAATAACGCGCTGTTTTCGCGAAAATGGTGGGAAAAGTTTTCATCACCAAGCCAATACTTTTGGGACGTATTCCATGTATTCTAATTTTTCCATTAACGCCGCTCATTTACAATTGATGTACTGTAAGTACTTCGCCTGAAATTCCGATTTTAAAATTTCATAAAATATTTGAAAATCGAGGATTCGCGCCAATGGGACTGTTTTGCCTCTTGAACGACCTTAAAGGTGAATCTCCTGAGACGGACTTTTGTCTGGCATTCTCCCTAGCTTTTGGAAAGTGGCGACGGTCACGCCTGGCTAGCTATCGACAGGTCAGCCTCACCAGTATTCCGTGCAAGATGATGGAGCACTTATCAAAGCGTGCCATCCTTAAGCACTCCCTTTCAAACCATTCTTTTTCCCCTACCCAGCATGGTTTTATTCTTAACAGGTCATTATTAACTAATATGCTTATCTTCATGGATAGTCTGACGGAGGCCGGGATCAATGGCCTCGTCTCAGGTGCCATCTTCTCAGATTTTGCCAAGGATTTCGACCGTGTCCCACACGGTCCCTTGAAGTACAAACTTGAAGTCAGTGGTATTCAAGGGGAGGTTATTCGTTGGATTGTATCTTTTCTCAATAACAGAACGTTTAGAGTTAAATCCGGATCAGACCTTTCACCTCCCTCTTTCATTTCTGTGGGAGTTCCTCAAGGGTCAGTGCTAGGTCCTCTGTTATTTCTGATCTTCATCAATGATCTTCCGGATAGTATTTCCGGCAGCGCCCTGCTGTATTCTGACGACCCAAAAATCTGGAATACCACTGATCCCAATGCATTACAGATTGATCTTGACGCGATTAAGCGTTGGTTGGACGATTGGAACCTCCCACTAAATGACAATAAGTAGGCATACATGTCACTCGGTGGAGACTCTGGTAAAGGCTTCGTGATTCATAGTGCGTTCTGCACAGTGGATATCATGGAAATCGATCCGAAGAAAGATCTGGGCATCTGGTTGTCGTCTAACTTATATTTTGCGCATCACCACGAGATGGCAGCTAAAAAGGGTTTTGTCGCTCTTGGAATGATTAAGCGCACTTTCCGCCGTATAGACAAGAAAGCTTTCCAAACGCTTTACGGGGTTTATATAAGGCCGCTCCTCGAGTATGCTGATCAGTTCATGTATACCGGTCTGAAGAAAGACAAAATTAGCCGTTGAGCGTGTCCAGTGCGTGGCAACCAAAATAGCCACAGGCCTTAGTAGTGTCACATACGAGTCTCGACTTGAAATTCTTGATCTTTACCCACTTGAATTTCGACGACTCCGCGGTGATTTAATTTTCGCACACTTCCTCTTTAAAGTAGGCCTTGTTGATCAGTTCTCCACCGTAGCGAATTATGACTGTCGGCGAGAACATAATATGAAGCTTTTCAAGCTTCGTCCTCGGACCCTCCTTAAGCAACAATTTTTTCATACAGAGTTGTTAACTTCTGGAACAGTCTTCCTGCTGAGGTCGTCAGTAACGCTTCTAGCGACCGCTATAAAGCATTACTTGACTCACAGTTTCCAAAAATCTTTTTATGCGAGTAACCTTAGTTTATTTTATGATATTTACTGTTACCCACAAGAGCGGTGCTACACTCTTTTTCAATGAATGCCTTTCAGATCAGCAGATGCCCGCTCGACATTGAAGAAGAAAAACTGACTGGATCCGGGACTCTTGGGCCTTTGCCTCGAACCTGTGTATCAATCACTGAATCGATGAATCGCTGACAAATAGAAAAGAAAAACTTCCCTTCAACAGTGTTTTAGAATCTTCAGTGGTATGTAGAATACAGTTTGTTATTGAGTAAGCGGCGAGAATCTCCTTGATCAGTTCCTCAATAGGACTATGCAAGCGATCTCTTGGATGCCAAAGATTGAATGATGGAGGGAAGCGGTGTTGGGATCACCGTCAAGTTTGGGTTAATGTTCAGGTCCGACAGATTCAATAAGTTCGTCGCATATCCAGGTTGTTTTTTACTTGTAGGTAACCAGCTTCTTGATTTTGCAGGAAAACGTGAGATTTCGGATACGCGTTTCCAGGTCCACTGCAGTGATAAAACCGGGCAAGTGATTGCTAGTGCACGGGTCATTTCGGTGCACAGAACGAATGACGGCCGAGAGGCTCGAGGTCCAGATTCGTTATTTTCAATTTCACTTCCAGGAATTGGTGAAGGTTTGCGCCTGTTGATCTCCTGCTGCTTGACTGGATTGATCTGGAGATTGACCAGATTGCGTTATCTGTCGATGCAAGTGTGCTCGGTAGGTGTCTAATGGTAAGGAAAGAGAAGAGATGTAATGAGATCACCTTCGACGTCCGAAGTATCCTAAACTCCCTGAGACGTAAGAGTTGCATTATCAGTGCCGCCGCACCGGTTCACCTTACCTCGTGAATGTAAATTTACTACAAACCACTCGCATAAAAGTTAGTGTTGGCGTAGGCATCGCAGTTTTGCTCGTAGCTGTGTAATGAATCTGCGACACCTCTAGTACTGTAGGTTACATTCACTAGGATAACAATGTTTTAGCCACTACCGTTGGGAACGCCGCTCAACGAGTATGACGCTTGTTTGAATTCTGAAGGTAAACTGGAAGTTCCGTCGCCATTTCTCCTCTCTGGCGGCTGCCATGTGCTTGCGCTTAAGGTTCTCTCACGTCCAGCTCCCTAGCGCTTTTAATCGTTGCGTCGAAGTACGCTTGTGAACGGCGAGAAAACGAAAAGTAAAGTTTGTTTGCAGATTCGCTGTATTCTTACTGTGACTTCCGATCAGCGTTGATATGAAGCTGGGGAAACCTCGGGCATCCGACCATCGGAACTAGCATCAAGATAAAAATGGCAAATCATGGCTGCTCTGAACAGCAAAAGCAAGACATTTTTCGATTGGTACAAAATAAGAAAATGTTGCTCCAACATTTATGCGACTCATTTTTCAGTAAATCCACGCTGCAGGCCTCAAAAATCTTTGCAGGCAATTTTTTCCATCAGTTTACTACCCGGTTAGTGCAAAAGTTAAATCGTACACCCAATCGTGATCTTGTTTTCTTGATCCTTTTCTTATCACCACCAGATGGCCGACAAAACGGATTTAGGATTCTATGTTATAAAGTGCCTTGCCCCGCATAGACAGGCATACCTTTCAACAGCTCTACGGAGTCCACATAAGACCACTGCTTAAGTATGCTAATCAATTCGTATACAAAGGCTTGAAGAAGGACATACTCGCTATCGAACGTGTCCATGGAATAGTCATCAAAATGGTCACTGGCTTGCGACATTTCTCCCACGAATCTCGTCTTGAAATTCTTGACTTTTATCCAATTGAATTTCGAAGATTCCGCGGCGACTTAATCCTTACGCACGTCTACTTTGGCACAGGACTCGTGCAGCAATTCTTTACTCCAGTAGTTCGTACCTGTCGAAGGGGTCACGACACGAAGCTCCATGAGCTTCGACCCCGGACCTACCCTAGGCAACGGTTCTCTTACAGGGTTATCGAACACCGGAACGACCTTCCATTAGAGCTTCTTAGTGACTCTTCTAGGGACCTTTTCAAAGTGTTATTAGATTCTCGTCTACTTAAGAATTTGACACATTAATATCTTACTCTGTTTTGTTAGATTATTATTTTACCCTGTTCTCGATATTCTTTGTAATCCCAAAAAGAGTTGCTACACCCTGTTTTCAATGACTGTCAATCAGTTCAACAGAAGACTGCTGACAATAAAACGGGCAAACTGACTGGATCCGAGCGACCCGTGAACAAATGGCTGAAATCGCTATATTGTCCCGTTTACAAGCTGTAACGTCATTCTTATGAGCGTGGTCGAGTAAGTCATTAGTCGTTGAAGGTGTAACCGAGCAGAACGCAGCTAGAGTCCTGACAGGAGCGTGGGGCATACAGTCGGCCTTGACGCATATGCAGCACCACCTCCGACTTAGCTGTGGTTGTTTGTGTGCGTCTATTTGCATCAGTGGTTCAAAGGTCGATTCAAAACACGTACGTTCGTGGCACACAGGTTCGGGCTGTTGCAATCAGTCTTGACAGTGCCGGTTGACCTTTGCTCGCTCGCCCCTCTTTCAAACGGACGAATGTCCCACGCTGCGCTGCTGACGCTAGTTTTCTATAGGTTGACTGGTAGGTACGACAACGGTTTCAACGGTGAAAGAGTCCATCGGTTGCAAGGCACTTGGATTCTGGCGTTAGCGGCATGTAGGAAAATGCTTTCTCTAAACCCATTTTGAAGAAAAACTGGACGTCGGCCATCCTGACCGGCAGCTCATCGGCCGTTGAGATCATGAATTTACCTAACAAAATCTAAATATTTATCGCCTCCCAGACATCGCATGTTTGTACCGTACCACCCTATGGGTGGGCCCATTTGGAACCATCGGTTTGTTCGACCGATTTGTTCGAAAACACTTCCTCCATGACAGCGGTCACTGATTCTTGTTCGTCCAAAGGAATCGGGCGCGGTTGTCTTATCGGGGCAGTGGAATCGTCGCAATAAATTTCCTATGTCGGTGTGCACGAATGGCCATCGCACGGATGTGTGATATAATTTGGAGAACAGTTTGACGAGTTGGTTCACGGGATTACCATTTCCGGGTATGACTATGAAGTGGTACTTGGCGAACAGCCAGGTTCCTACATTGGCGGTAGAATGAAAGTGTAATATGTATACTGCAACCGGCTTAGTCGGACATATCTTCAATATTTTCTGTATATACAATTCATTACACCCGGGAGCCTTTGAGATGGGGATCTGAAGGGTGAAGATGCGCAAGCGTTAAATTGTACAACCTACCTTTAACTACCGATAATGATACCTAATGGTGGTGGCCGTCCGTAGACCAGAAAGAAAGCAACAGTCGTCCCACAAAGTTGAAGAAATTCCCTTTGCACCACAAAACCTCATGTACGTACGGGTTGTATAGCTGCCAATTAGATTGAGATAGTGAACTAAAGTGCTTCTTGGCAAACGAAAACGTTTTGGCTGCAATGATACAAGGAGTGCTGCTAACGGTCATCGCAAGACATGAGGTGGAATATAAAACGCGGTAATTACTCACAACACAATGGGAGGTGGGTGACAAAATTGGGAAAACGACGATCAACATAAACCATATACTTCGAGGGTGATGTTGAGCACATCATGGGCCCAGATGGCATTCGCATCATACCATGTTGAAGATCCATGCTCAGGGAACCGTGAAGCGGAAGTGATAATTGATGGTTTAAGAGTTAGATCTTAACATGGTAGAACATCGCGGAACAAACAGATATCCTTCTGAAATTGGTGACATTGACCAAAAGATGTTATGTTCACTGGATAAGTTGTGGCTATAATAGCACAGGGGATTCAAACCAATGATAAACGTATCATCGGTAGTTAACGGTAGGTTGTTCAATTTAACGCTTGCGCATCTTCACCCTTTAGATCCCCACCTCAAAGGTTCCCCGGTGTAATGAATTGTATAAACGGAAAATATTGAAGATATGTCCGAGTAAGCCGGTTGCAGTATACATATTACACTTTCATTCTATCGCCAATGTAGGAACCTGGCTGTTCGCCAATTAACACTTCTTAGTCATACCCGAAAAGGGAAATCCCGTGAACCAACTCGTCAAACTGTTCTACACCTTATATGACACAAGAGTTGTATATAGTACAATTTACTTGGAGTCATTATCAAAAATTGCTGCTTTTGACCCATTCAGAGAATGATTCCGCTGACCTGGCCAATAAAGAATGTCTCAATATGCAATATGCGTTCACATTAGTATCTGCTTCAACCTGATTCACATGAACTATGATTAACGTTTGTCTGTGCACTATTGATTTACATTAGTAGCTGCTTGAACCTGATCAACCTGAGCTATGAAGAACGTCTGAGTATGCAGTACAGGTTCACACTGATAGATGTTTCACCAGCAGCTGCTCCACCCGATTGACTTAGACTATCAACAACATATCAGACTATACGATGTATTCACGTCCGTAGATGCTTTAACTCGATTCACTTAAACTATGATCAACGCCTAATTATGTCGCATGTATTCATGCTAATAATTGCTCCGTCCAGTTGACTTAATCTAAGATCAACGCCTGAGTATGCCGCATATGTTCACGCTAGTAGTTGCTCCGTCCAGTCGACTTAAGCTATGATCAACGTTGTAAAAATAAACACTGCAGGTATCAAAATAAACTTGTATTGGGACAGTTCAGGATGACTTATAAAGATATCCGTCAGTTCCGGTAAAAACTGAGATAACATACTGGCAGCCGTTAGTGAAGTCTGCAGCCGGGGAAAAGATAGACTAACAGTCATCTGAATCATAAACATCCATGGCTCGAAGGTAGAGGGGTTGTAGCTGAGACGGTAGAAGTGGGAATCAATGTTTTCGTCAAATAAGTGACGAGCATCAAATTTGGTTATCATCCATCGGATAAGTGAGCGTTGACTCGCGTAAATATGGCCAGCTACCTTAAGGCATGACCAATGAGCAATAAACAAAACAAAACGCACGTTTTCAATGATAGGGTGGGACATGTTATGCATGCTTACACCAAACCGCAGGTAGAAACAATCAACGACGTAGACCGTTTTCCATCGGAAATACTATCGGGGAAACAGGCTGAATATGTAATTCCGAAGTGTAACTAAGCAATAACCGTGGCGACATAGTTTTTATTAGGAATTACTGTGATATTACGTGTACAATGCGATGTGAACACAACGTGGTTGAGAATTACAAATTCTATTATACCTCCAAAACCGCGCAAAATTGGGCGTTTCTGCAAGATGGAAGGGTGTATTCCATCACGAAAATGTCAATGGAAGCAGTTTCAGAACGTCAAATCGATAAGGAAAGCCAACATTATACTTTTGTCTAAAAAAATGGCGACACATTTTTTTCAACAAAAGTGCAAATATGGGCGATTTTTAGGTACACCTGTTGTTCCCATTGCAACACCACTAGTATGCTCAAAGAAATCTTTATATTTGTCCCGTAATACGCATTTTAATATTTCATGAAAAATTTGAAAAATATCTTTTCGCGCCTAAATGGCCGTTTCCAACTCGTTTCGGCCTTGAAACACCATACCGGCGAACTACACAATTGCCGATGCGTTAACCTCATTCAATTCAGCCATGAATATCGTCTCAGCTTGCAGTATACGATCACACTGAAAGTTTCTCCACCCGATTGACTTATACAATCAACAACGTCCGAGAATACAGGCTGCGGTCACACTAAAAGCTCCTTCAATATGATTCACATAAAATATGAATAACGTACACATACGCAGTATACGTTCACACTCGTTGATGCTCCACCCGATTGATTCGGAATATCAACAACGTCTCAGAATACAGGACGCGTTCACGTTTGTAGATGCTTCAGCTTGATTCACTTAAGCTGTGAAGAACGTCTGAGTTTGCAGTGTCGGTTCACACTAGTGGCTGCTCCACCCGGTTGACTTAGGCTATCAACAACGTCTCAGCATACAGTATGTGTTCACACTAGTACCTGCTCCACCCGATTGACTTAAGTTATGATCAGCGTCTGAGTATGCAGTGTATGTTCACACTAGTAGCTGTTCCGTCCAAACCATTTTCACCATGAACAATTTGGAGAACAAACACATGCAGGAAGTGATGATAAATCTGTATTTGAAGCGTTTGGGGTACATAGTTGTCGTCATCTTTGATTCCATTGATTGCCATGTTGATTGGACGTTTTCTGCACCGCAACAGATAATTGGTCAAGTGGATCTAAACGCTATATACAATACGGGTGTGAATATTAAGGCAAGAATGGAAATTACTGACTTACGGTAGTTCGTGAAGGTGCATCGTTTGGAGTTCCATCACACAGAATGAAGTTTCCAATTGATGCAATCTATCGTGTAGTTCCTAGGTGACTTAGGAGGTCACAACGAAGATAATTCCGACGACCGACGAGTTGGGAAATGTGCTGAAATAAATGCGGATTCCGTTAGCCGTCAACTCTCCCAAAAACCTGTACACACGTGACACTGAATGCAGAAAGAAAACACAGGGCTCGCGACCTTGGAAGTCAATTTTTGTTTTTGTCAGTGAATCAACTCACATGATTTAAACGAGTGTACATGTGAGTTTGAAGAAGGTGAAAAGTGCGAAAACAATGAGAATTGTGCAATACAAAATGCTGTACAAGACGCTACATTGGCGTTCTAAGCATCGTAGTGTGACTGGCTGACATGTATACCTCCAACTAATCGGCAGGCAACTTCAGTTAATCTGTTTCCATATATTGCTCCGCATGAACGCCACGCGACCTCAATCTAGTTAGAAACAATGCGGTAGAATGGGTAGAATTTAGTTCTAAAGATTCTAGATGAGAGAGTGGGACATGGTACTCTACTCTTACGCCGATTAACACACACCGAAGATAGAAACAACCATATGAGAGCGTCATTTCTAACCATTTCTGAAAGCAACGTGTTTTCGACCAGTATCTACCTGAAATCTTGGAAACGGGGAGAAATAATATAAGTACCGTATAAACAAGGAATCTGGAAATGTTGTCATGCAGGTTTCACTATCAAGTGTGTTAGTGTTCTTGTTGAAATTCAATGCCAACACTGTATGGTCGCATATTTCCATTTCGACCATATCCGTGAAACGCTGCAAAATTAAGCACTCTCATGTGTTGGGATGACGTATTTCATCTCGAAAGTGGCAATGAATGCATTTGTAAGAATTTAAAAAGTGAGCTAATGCCAATAACGGGTTGTTTTCGCAAAAGTGGTGGAAAAAATTTTCATCACCAAGCTAATACTTTTGGGACGCATTCGATGTATTCTAATTTTTTAATTAACGCCGCTTATTTACAATTGATGTACGGTAAGTATTTTGCCTGAAATTCCAATTTTAAAATTTCACAAGATATTTGAAAATCGAGGATTCGCATCAATAGGATCGTTTTGCCTTTTGAACGACCTTCAGGGCGAATCCCGTGAAACGTGTAATTGGCCATCTTCTTTTTATATATTTTCTCGAGGAGCTTGCGCTTCGTATCAATACCCGACCCGCAAACAATCGTTTTGCTTCAACCCAGTCTATGACCATTTGTTTAAGTGACCTCAGTTCCGTTATATCGCCCCCAATTATTGAGTGATGGCTAGCCAGTTTTGTTATACGGGCATAACCTTTGTTCAGTTTTTGAGAATTTTCCGCATTGGCGATGGGAGACTTGATTTTCTTGTATACTTATCCATTTTGTTTTGCATTAAGTCCAATTCTAACGGGTGTCTTCTTAACATCCGTTTCAAAGATAGATAATCTCTTCTTCCGTTCGGTATTTAGAAAGGAATCTATTTGACCCCCGGATCACGCCTAACACTATATGAACTTTAAACGTTGACAAACGATTCAGTAGTTATCAGGGTACCTCAGTGGTCATTGCTTGCACCCTTCTGTTTTTAATGTTCATCATTTATCTCACTGAAACCGCGAAGTGTTCTACCACATCTTTGTTGACGCTGTGGAGGTTGTGAAGACTCCGAGAGCAGGTGCGTACACGGATATCCGGATACTGTTCGTATGGGGCCAAGTGAACAGGAACTACTCTTGAATGTACACAAGCGTAGTCTGTTGCTTACCCGAAAATGTTAGTATCGAGCTATTTTCTTCGTGGAGAGAGTGAAGAGAAAAAGGTGGAGAGAGTGAAGACAGCCAAGGACTAAGGACTGTACATACAAGGAAGCTTTGGAGTCTCCAGCCCGTATCAAGAGGCAGCTTGAAAAAGAAATGGAGCGCTTTATATGTTGAAGAAAACTTCCTCCCAAAGGAAACCGAGGATTTTTTGCCGCTTCGTAAAGCATAATCGAGGTAACATCGGATTCTGGATGTCGTAAAAGACGTGAAAACTCTTGAGACATTTCTAATATTTTTACGAGGCTGCTGCAGGGAGTGCGAGGTAACTCGTGTGAAGACAGACTAAGAACACTTGACCTTTATTTCACCCGCGCTAAGACAGGCTAGAGAGGGGTGATAGAAACCCTGAAGGTTCCTAAAGAACTGCTGGGGGTTAGGCGGATTTTCTATTCAAACAACATAAAAATTTCCATCTCTGAAGTCACAATATCAAGTTGGAATAGAAGAGAGCTGTTGGTCGGTCAGGGCTAACCCCCGTGTATGCCAGGTTACCAGCACTGGGAACGTGATTCCACAGTGTGGAATACTCTCTAATAATGTGACGAAGTTCAACAGAAAGCTTGGTGAATGTTGGCCATCTCTCTTCCCGGTAGTCGCTTGAATTAGGATTGTTAATGGTACTTTTTCCATTAATTTCATATAGTCGACCGTTCACACATATTCGTCGTTACTGCTGTCTCTTGTAAGTACTCAGCGCCGTGTGCTTAATCGGATAGTTCAGTCCTACTTATCCATTCGCCCCCATCTTGTTGGTAGGCCCCACACTTTGACGTCTCATCCACGCACGCAGCCGTCTGCCAACTCTCAAGGTCACATACCTATGTCATGCTTTTTACGGGCTAGCATGCAATCGGACAGTTCCGATGTAGTCTATATGCACATGCTACCCTCAGCGTTATCCGCCTTCGTTCACCTGACGAAAAGCGAGCTCTTTTCTATCAATAGTGGGGGCGCCAGTGACGCACACGCGCGCATTCTTCGGAAATTTTCATATGTAAGTCAACACGAATGTGACATACATAAAAGGACTATTTTTGCAGATGTGTGACAACACAACCGAGCGGTGGGTGCACTAACCACACAAAGACGTGAGCTACACCACAACTTTACAGCTACAAACCACATCCACATGATTATATCCCTTCAGCACTGCAGACACACCGCGTACACTTGGATATTGTTATCTGCACTTTTATTCAACCCGAACATTATTTATTATTGTACATGAGTCTCCCATGTTGTATACATCTAGTCACTTTCACAATATGCTTTAACCCTTAACTCTGCACCCTTCTTTTGATATTAGCAAGCCTTTGGTAACGACCAAAAGCGGTAGCGGATCCAGGACTGAGCCGTTCGGAACCCCGCTGCACACCTCATGACAATAAATGTTCATGTGTGACGGTAAATTTTCCATCCTTGTTCCATCATTTTCCAACCACGTAAGGTTGTGAGGAATTCTGTGTGAAAGTTTCAATCAGGAATTCTTCTATACCAGCCCCTAGATCAGAGCTCGGAGACGTAAATACAAAAAGAAACGCCAAGAGTGTTCGGATCTCGGAGTACGTTCCGGACTGCCAGGGAATCGAGGGAAGCGCAACTCACCTCACGTGCGTTTCTTGAATACATTTTGTCCGACTAATTCAATTGACAATACCTTAGGTTTTGCAAACGTCCCCTTTAGCTTGTACTCTGTATAGGTTTCAGAGTCAGCCCAAGACTCCCCTTCAGTACACCCCTGAGACTGTAACCGTAGGCCGACGACGTCTATGAAAAGCATACGTTCTGTTTATTAGACTGTCAATCAACTGACATTGGCTGTGGCTGCGTGATCTGCGGCCAGCTTGCGCTGTTTGTTTAGGATATTGTGTTCTTGTTTGCACCTCACGCGATGTGCGTGGAGTTACGCCAAATGCATTGAAGGTGAAAGAAATTACCCCCGGACGGAAACATTTGCAACGAATTTGTACACTGAGGTAACTTCATTAACCGTAAAAAGCCCATCATCACACACTTATGGCACGAGGGATAGTAACTGGCATTCTGAACATGAACTATACTTGAACTGAACACTATACCTTACAGCAGTAGTTCAGCCCTCCAGTGCTGAGATGTGAGTAACATCAAGCCACACTAGTGACCCGGGGTCTAACATCCCTATAACAACCGGAGTGGTATCTTGGGAGCCAAAAGGTAGAGCTGGACAAACGAAGAGTTGGAAAGTAAACTCATCACTGTCAATGAAGTATACAACTGACAAAACGTGAACAAACAATCATCAGAATCACGAGTATTGTACTGGACCATTGGGTGTGCGCTCGGCTTTCTACCTCCAGCAGTTCAGAGCACAGTACCCAGAGGGCATTTGAAGCATGGCTCTAACAGACGTTGAATTAAAGAAACGCAGTAGGGTTTGGAAGCAAACTGCACATTTTCAGCTATATTTTGGAGTATGGTAAGTAGTTAGCTGGGACCAGCGGCTTCGACCAACAGGGCTGGGGTGAAGAACTCCAGATAGGAATCAGCCCGCCCGGTGACATTCAGAAACGCGCCAAGCAGCCAGTGCGTAGGAACTGCGAGTATATTAGACAACACCGGAAAAGATACAAACGAAACTCCCCTGATGAATAGAACAGTAGTTTAGTCGTTATGTAAGGCACTGTCAAAACTAGCAAAAGCGCATGGACTGAGTGTGGATTGTTTAACAGAGCGTGTTGCCGTGTTGTTAACGTTATTTTGGTTCACTCTGTATAGGGCGCACGCAAGGATTACCGGGTCTCTAGATCATGCTTCTTCGTGTTGGTCCCTCTGACGTAGCTATTGCTGGAACTCAGTGGTTCGGAAAAAAGCCATCCCCTAGTGTGTTCACTTTGCCTAAACTTGGTCCACAAGTATAACGGATAGTCAAGCAAAAACAGCCGGCTCGTATGTTACAGTTAAGAATATTGGCAAGCATTGGCTGCATGCAATTGGTTGCGTGACCGGATAAGGTTGCAATGAGTTCGTATCGGGCCTCCATGGCAGGCGTGCACACAAGCACGTGTACAGAATAGACAGTCGTAGAAAAGACGGTTACAATCGGGATCTTTAGATAAGCCACACGATCGGCGGTCATTGTAGAAATCTTGGTCCAAAGACTGAGGTGTTGTAGCTGGAGTGGCTCCAGTGAGAATCCGTACCATCGTCAGAAAACTTATGATCCTGAATGAGGGTAATTAACTGCCAGGTTTGTCAGCATCGGCCTCAGTATAATTAACAAGCCACATTCATGTATAGTCAGGGAACAATGAAGTAGATACCATTTAGGCTGCCAATGACAAAGTGGAGGCGTATCTATTTTAACATAACCCGCTGACAGAAACACCCATCTGATGACACCATGTGCGAACATTATTAAGAACTACATGAAACGCCAACGGGAAAACTGATTGAACACTTAATTCGGACTGATAGTCAATTTACAAACATGGTAGTGTGATGCAACATGCTGTTGTGTTGGCGCCATTTTGGCTTTCCATTGTGTAATTCGTGCGCATATCTTACTGGTCTTTTGGCTCATGCTTGTTTCTGTTGACTCTCTTTGCAAAACTGTCGTTCGAGGCCTTAATTCACAAACATGCTGTCTCTCTCTGTCTCCGCGTTGCACAAAGTTGGTTTACGAATGTAACGGGTACACGAAGCTAAAAAGTCTGGCTTGTCTGTTACGGCAGTATAGCTTTTACAAATAGTCACTTCCAAAAAACATTGTGAAGTACAACGCAAACGGAATGTGTTCAAGAATTCAGCAGTTGCGTTGCTCACCTGTGTTGTAATTCAAAGTTAAAACCACTTGTGAACGGCCTGTTGCCTGTGTAAAGAGAGTTTCCAAATTCTTCGTGAAATATTCCTATGCGTATTTCAAGACAACCATATGGATCTTACCAAGCGTAGTAGTTGTGTTACAACGGTAGAGCTCGACTGTACCTCCGTTAAGGAAAATGTTCCGCTCTTTTTCGTTAAAGAAACCATGTTAACTTTCGTAACAAATTTTGTGCTCCCAAGATGCTACCATCTGAGTCTTCATGGTGGAATACCTACTTCCATCTCGCAGAAATGCTCAATTTCACGTGGTTTGAGAGATATACTTGAATTTGTAATTTCTGATCACATTGCGTTTGCATAGCATTTCACACTAAATATCACAGCAAATCCTAATGAAAGCCATTCCACCACGTTCGTGATTTAGTTGTCTATGTGTTTACTTTTTTCCTCTGTCAGTTTTTCAGGTGGAAACCGATCGACGAAATGTCATTTCCGAAAACGATTGTACCTAATGATATGACGAGGTTATTTCTAACTACGTTCTATATGGGGCAGTGTAAGCGTAGATAATATGTCCCACTCTATCGTTGACAGCCTGCGTGCTGTCCAGTGTATTGTTTATTCACCAAACGAGTGTAGCCCGTCATTTGTACACCACTCAATACTCGCTTTTCTGACGGCTGATGACCCACTCTGATGCTCTTTATCTCTCCGGCGATAGCAATGGTTCTCACTTGTACCATTTTTGGCTACAACGGTTCATTTTTCTTATAATGGATACTTATGATTCTGATGATTTTTGACGTATGTTTTCGCCAGCTGTGGATCTCAGTGACCGTTTTCAGTTCGGTTCGACCTTGAAACGCCATGCCGGTGAATGCAGTGACTTCATCAACCGAATTACAAAAGTGACAAAAATATGACGGGACCGCATGAAGACCTGCAAAGATAACGAGGAGGTGCAAAAAGTAAGCGTCCAAATACAACGGAAGACTCATTAGTAAAAATAGAACAACTCACTGACAATTCGAGGTCCGTTGGATTGACCAGGCCACCGCCTGAGAGATGAACAATGCCAGAGAGTAGGTCTGAACAACGTCCGATAAATCATCCTACACGCGATGTAAGATGGCTAGCGTTGAGCATCCTTAGGTCAGCAGATACGTGGAGCCAAACTTTTCTACCGTGCAATCGCTTCAACGGCAAACGTTCACACAAAAGAGACAGAGACGGTGCGCAGAAACTCCCGTTTATTCTCGTTGCCAGTGAAATTTATAAAATGATGGGGATGCTTTCAAACAAAGTTAAAGGTGGAGTGGAGAAAACGATGTATACAGAACTTACACAATAACTTACAAAATATAACTAAGAACTGTAATTAAGGAGTGTAATTAACCAGGGTGACTATGGCTGCATGTATATTAACACATGAAGAAGGAATTTGACATTTTGACACCTACAGAAACGTTGCTGCGGCCAGACATACGGAATGTAGAAGCAAACCTACCTAACATAAATGTTTTAAGAATGAATAGTATCGATAGGTAGGGAAGCGGAGTAGCACTGCACCTGTTTCATAATATAGACCACGGGGAAATAGTCGATCCAATATTTCGTCTGGTACCCGAGTCAATTTGGGCATGCATCCATCTTTGTTCCAGTGAGCTCATCACCTTAACCCTTATAAACCGCACACCCGCAAGGTACACAGTGTACGACTGCAACCTAGCCGCTGCTTTACACACAGCCGTCGAGTTGACTTCAATTGATTTCAAAGCTCCGAACGTGCACTCTGGTCGGGACTCTTTTGCCGCGTCGTTTCTGCGAATCACTATTGCATTAGGGTTATTCGAAAATGTACCAGGTCGCACCAGATGACGCCAACATTGTGCACTGTCCAGCTTAGACCTAGTGTTCACTAACGAGCCTAGTTTGGTTGAGAACTTCGGCACCGAAATGCCTGTAGGTTGCGGTGATCACGCTTTGATTCTGTTCCGACTTATTCATGGCTCTTCTAGGGTTGTTGTTGATCCTCTAACACTACGCAACTACCTCAAGGAGATTACGTGAGTATGAACGCATACTTTCTAACAGCCTTTCAGAACTTACCATCTTTACCCTCCGCGGAAATATTTTGACACTACATTAAGGCTACTACTGACACGGCGACCAACTTATTCGTTCCATAAAGAACCAACGAACGTAATAAGCCGTCTCTTTGTATTCGTCGATATATATAAAAAACTTATTTGTGACAAACGTTATGCCTGGATGCAAGTCAAGCTAACCCAGATATGGAAAGCTTACCGTCAATATAGGCTTGTAAGAAACAAGTGTAACGCAGCTGATCTTTGTGACAAACGTGTATTGCAACCCTTCGCTGTGGCCCGAATAAAACGAAACCCCAAGTGGTTTGATAAACAACTATCTAAAAACGCCTCAGTAAAACCGGATATTTCTAGTCTGCGTGCAGATTCTGGCATGGACAACAACAACCAGGAGGCATTGAAAGTCATTGCGGATACGCTTGAAACGGTGTTCCTGGAAAAGACCACCGAAGCCACCTTGTCGGTCAGTTGTGGAACCTCCACGTTTTGTATTCTCTTTGTCCTCAACGACAAAGACTCTAGTCCTATTTCTGTTCATGCGAAACCTAAAAAATTGAACCCTTATAAGTCCCAGGGTTTTGATAACATACCACCAAGACTGCTAAACTTTTTGCAGATAGCCTATCAGCGGTCGTAAGTGACCTGCTTCTGAAGTCCTTCGGAGAGTGTGAACTACCTGCTGACTGGAAGCAATGTGAAGTGGTGCCGCTGCACATGGGCGGTGTGTATAACTTGGCCCTCGACTACAGACCCATTTCCCCTTTCAGCATCTGTTCAAAGGGAGTGAAAAGCGCAACACCTCCACATACACGGAATGATAACCCATCAACAGCACGTTTTCAGACAGGGCCACTCGTGCGTTACCAACCTAATAACCGCCCATGGGCAGTGGACTTAAGCAGTTGATCCTGACGACCGAGTGGACATTATCCTGCTAGACTTCTCAAAAGTCTTTGGCAGGGTAGACCACGGCATATTGCCTCCAAAACTCCAATGATACTGTATTGGAGGGAAACTTCCACGGTGGTTGAAAGCGTATCTGGGTGGACGCAGCTTCTCTGTCCGAGTTAATGGCACTTACTCTATAATTCACGAAGCCCTTGGTAAAGTGCCGCAAGGATCAACTTTAGAACCGTTGCTGTTCAACCTATACGTCAGTGAAATACCGTCAATTTTATCTTCAAGCGTTCTGATGTACGCGGATGACATAAAGTTTTGGAGAGCAATTCATGACTTCTTCGACGAATCCATTCTACAATCAGATCTCGACACATTGTGTAACTAGTGTAGGTTTAACAAAATATCGCAGATGGCGGCGAAGTGTATAGTTCTGAGGTTTCTTCGTAGCAGTGAGACCTCTTATCACCTTGATACTGTTAGACATTGTGTATCTGAACAGGAAAAAGACTTAAGGTCGGTTGTCACTCAGGATCCGAGTTTCTCCGTTAACTGCTAGATGTTGGCACGCAAGATTACTGATGTCTCCAAGTTCATCAACCGTAGCCTAGGCTGCCTAACATAATCAGGCTTCATTCCCATTTATGCTACCCTAACTCGCCCTTTATTAAAAGAAAATATTCAAGCCTGTTCCCCTAATCACCGTAAGGATGTCTTATTGCTTTAACAAGTTCAGCGCAAAACTACGAAGAGAGCGAGGAGTCTTAGGTGCATGAATTATCACAGCAGATTTTAAAGTTTGAAAGTGTTCAACCTAGAATTTCGAATGATGAGCGGAGACACCATACTAGCCTACAAAATGTTAACCGACTGCAGTCATCTTTGCTCATTCATCCTACAATGAAATGAACATCCAAGTTCAAGAGGTAACAGTTTGTCTTAAGCTTCAACGCTACGATTTGCTTTGCTGGCATCATTCGTTTGCACTTTTCGTGATGCTAGCTCCAGGGTTCGTACACCCAAGGTTTCCCCAGCCTTATATTAACACCGATCGGAAGTCACAGTGAGAAGACGGTGAATCTGCAAACAAACTTTATTTAGTTATTTA
Organism: Paragonimus skrjabini miyazakii; assembly: GCA_014338405.1. Taxonomy (NCBI): domain Eukaryota; kingdom Metazoa; phylum Platyhelminthes; class Trematoda; order Plagiorchiida; family Troglotrematidae; genus Paragonimus; species Paragonimus skrjabini miyazakii. The sequence goes on along the minus strand of JTDE01008489.1, from coordinate 6,392 downwards.
CTCACCGTACACAAGCGGAC
>JTDE01008487.1:5760-21180 GCA_014338405.1 Paragonimus skrjabini miyazakii | reverse complement strand
TTGTGCAGTTTTGTAGCACTCAGAAGAGTGTCATGCACGCAGTGAGCTGCCCGCTAATATACATATGGAGCGATGGGATTACTTTTGGCGGATCAGTGTTAACAACTTTGTTATCTCAGTTGTCATGTAAGACTGATAGCCTAGCAAAACCCAGTTTGACGACATCGATGGATACTGAATAACACAGAAGTTAATCAGAGCAGTGTCCAACCCCATTCGACTTCGCGATTAAAGGTTACAGTGAGATGGCGTTTCCCATGACGGAAAGATGAATACGTCTGGGACTGGTAGAAATAGAAGAGGGGATAAGTTAATATCAACCTCCGCTTCATTTGGCGATGATTATCTTCCATACAACAGACTTGATGATAGGCAAATGCGGTTACGCCCGTTTACTCAAACGTGAAAGTACGGCATACTTCCAATTGTTTACAATTCAAAAATTGGATTAAAGGCAAATGAGGAAGACAGCATGGTACCATGGTTGAATCTAACAATTGAAATCTCAGATATTTTCAGTAACAGTAATTCCCAGCTACAAATTTGTGAGACAAACACCCAGCAGTTTGTGGGTTAGAGAATAACGGAAAGAAGATGGCGCGAGGAGAGGCTCATAAATCGATTACAAGTAACTTAAACAATCCCCGTTAACAAAAGCAATAAAATCAGCACCGACGCTCACGTTGGCTAACCATCAAAAGCAATTGCAGGCCTGTCGGTTAACTTCACTTTGCGCCATAGTATGCATATATCAGTGTGGCAGATTTTTCTACTACGTACTGTTTTTGTACGCGGACGGTCGCACCGGTCATTAGCAAAATAGTCAAACTCTCGCCTTGAAAAATCCTCTCCCAGTGTGGTCGGGATCACAGTGGATGCTTGCTTCTCTTTAAGTCGACCTCAACTTGTTAACTTATAACATCCGATAAAAAAAAAGGAAAGAAGCTGGAGAAAGCATTTTTGGGTAAGATAGTCATGCTGTTTGTTGCTAACCATGAAACACAGACTGCTTCCTCGACTCTTAACAAGAACTGTGAAGACAAACAGTTTATGCTAGAAAAGACACAGTAACATGTGGTCTTAAGAATGCGATTGAATTATGGAGCGATGCCACATTATTACTGCAGCATTACTTTTAACCAACTCATTTAGTAGGCAGGTGCAATCACAGCTGATTCTGATTAATAAAATCCAACAGATCTGTGCACACTCACACAATCGTCTCGTGTGAATTATCGACCGCCGTGATGTGTCTTGTCAACGGACAGGTAAACTGCCACTAATTCGAAGCCAAACAACCTCAGCAAACGTCGGCATGTCGTCAGATCACGGAACTAAGTGACAGGATGAGAGTGCTACCGTTTATAAGAGGAGCTTCACTGTATGTTTTGGATTACGCTATTGATGTACTGTAATTCACCCGAATTAACCGGGATGGTTTGAGACATAGTGATTCTCTGATGGGTTTGGCAAATTCATATTTCGAACAAAGTTGGCCGGGAAACACATTACTCAAAAACACTTTCAAAAAGGTCATGCATTTATACTACGGGAGTCACGCAACATATTTCCCTCTGTCAGTACGATTATGTAGCATTGCCTTCTCAGGACCACTTTCAGTTCTAGAATTCAGTGTGAACCAATGCATATCTGCAATCCATCGCATAATTTGGTTTCACGGAAGTGGCTCTTAATGTTTCACATAGTATGCTGCATACAGCATATACCTAGGTGGAACCCATCAAAAACAAAAATGCAGAACGTCCAACTCGTCTGTCAGCGTGTATACAAGATGCGAGATAGTTCAATCAGTTAGTTTGAAACACCGGATGATCGGGAACAACCTGTACAGCGGCCTAATGTTTTGAAACTGGTATGTTCCCTGTTCTCAAACGTATAAAAGCTAGGCCACTAGAAGTTGATTACTGGAAATTTTGGAGCTTCCCCTGCACTAACCAGTCAGTTGGGACAAAAATGACAGACTACTCAATGTCTAAGCCTGAACAAACAAACAAATAACGGATGACTCTGGAGGTGAATGAGCGAGTTTGAAAAACAAGATCATCTTATCTCGAAGACAACCTGTGCGATACAACTAACATACTTGTCTTTGCTGCTAGGAATGCCTTAAAACAAATTTCATGCGAAAATTGGCGTAAGAGTAAACCAAGGAAAAACAATTTTCAAATGGTCTCCAATAAGATAAACAAATCAAACTAACTGACAAGAAGCACGACCGATTGCCATACAGATGTGTGGTGTAAAAGATTGGCAGTGTTTAGATTGAAATGTAATTTTCAAAGGTAACTTAAGGTGATCAGTACAGAAGAAACAGCACACGTTCACGGTTTGTCTAATCTATTTCTATCTCTAACTAGTATGAATATCACTGCAGCTTGGCGAGAAACCCTATTGATTAAATCCTCGCTTACACTTAACGAGACAGTTGTCTATCTCCTTTTCAGAAGACCGGGCAACCTCAGTACCAACCACAAAAGGCACTGGCTGCAATCAGATATGATAATCTGGTAGCGCCAAATGTGATTTCAGTGGCGCAGTGGTCAATACGGTTGACTCAGAAGGATGTGAGCTGGAATGAAGATCCCGGTCGCAACGAGCTCTAACAAAAGTGTAATTCGTCATGCGTGTGAATTCTTACCGACCTAAGGAAAAATGGTCATTGTCAAATAAAGCTTAGATCGACAAGGCTCATCGTATCCTTATAAATAAGAAACATTACTTCATTCCGTGTATACTGGCATTGTTGTTGCAGCACCTTGAGTAGCCATATTGAAAAATAACCTTCAATAATCGAGATTCCATCACCGAATTTAATTACCGAAGTCTCAAAGAAGTGCAACGGACTTTCATGCGAGACATTGTTTGATGTTAACTGTGAGGTATCTACTTTTTAGTACGTAGTGTGGTAGTTGAACATCAGTGTCGATTGCACATGCACCACGGTCGATGCTGGCTGGCACAAAAATGGCCCAACACGAGCATGTAATGGATAGCAAAACCAAGATCAGTCAGAGAAGATATCTGCACGGGATTTTGGTGAGTATCACGGACAGTCTCCCCTGATTTCATGTACAACAAAACAGGGTTGAATGTAAACTGTGGCGACACAAAACACACTTCTTGGGATCTCGTCAGTAGTTACTGTTTTTATGTATCCACTTTGCGTACAAATGTTTATCCGCCCGCTTGTTACGGGACAGCTCCATTCAAATTCAGCGCCAGTGTGGTCTACTGTGCAACGCATCACACATTCTCGACTGTACATGTTTTTGAGCAACATTTTCGTCGGATACCTGATGAGTAGCCCGGGAATTGGTTGATGTCAAATAGAATATCACTTACACTTGATTGCAACCATCGTATTCCGAAGGACTTTCCAGCTAGTATCTTTCGAAAAAAACACTGGACGCGAGTTTTGCTCTTGTTAGAGCTAGTTAGTAGTGCACATTTTTGCCGCGGCGAGGACTAGAACTTCGGCACGTTTTCATGAGGCAATCTTGTTGACCACTGCGTCAATGGTCTTACATTAGATACGATTGATTTATTATTTCCGGGTGCTCAACCACAAGCAAAAATGGTGAACAATTCAGGTATGATAAATCGACCGCGGTCAGTGTGTGTCTTCATAGTGCATTGGAAGTCATAAACGTTCATTGCTCAAACCCAAATGCAAATATACTGTTTGTCTTCTATATACCGTTTGCTTTTGAGTTAGTTTCGCTGGGAAAACGTGAAACATCACAGCTATCACAAGTAAAGACACTGTTTAACTATACGGTTTTTCACCTTACCAGACAAGTAACTTGCTGTGGTTAGTCCATTATCGAATTCCAACGGTTTTTCTTACATGTTGACTTCTGTTGATTTTCAGCAACGTAACATCGGGTAATACCCACGAGGCAATATTTCGTCAAAAGTTCTTACGGAAATGTCAACACCTTGGTACCCTCCTCAGGTGCATTCCGTTCTGACCTTAAAAACGCGATTCTCAGTCTAACATAGGGAAAACGTCGTCTACAGAAACACATGTTTCCAGTTGTACGTTTCAATCCTGGATTCTCTGGTGTGCCTATATATTGGTCAACTAGTTTTTGACCAGTGAAAAGGTTGTTCTAAACACAGAAAAACTCGTCCAGGCTTCCTTTGTTCTCACAATGATCTGCGTACCGGCCTCGGTGATGTTGACACATTTAGCGCTAATTCGTTTGATCTGGGTGTCATACCGTTCACATAGCTGGTTTTTGTGAACTCGATGCTGGTTTTTCCCATTCTATTTCAAATACGCTGGGCGGCGGCGTTCCACTACCACACACAGTCTCCTCTAACTTCCTAGACCCGGGTCCTGTTACAATCGTACTTCGCCGGTTTCTGTACCGAACTTTCAAACCAGGTTCAACATACAGTGAATCGACCAGATATCTTTGTTGCTGACTACATTTTGGCAACCTCTTGCGTATTTGTTAGTTTCTCGTTGGCCAACTACAGAGCCTCTGTCAATTTACGCGTATTCATCTTTCGGTAGTGCCTTAAGCCACATCCCTGATCAGATGGTGAGCATAGTACGAACCCACACATCAACTGAAGTGACGATTTTGTTGTTCCTTGTGTCAAAAAGCGATAGGCTAACAGAAGTAATGTTAATATCTATCCCTAGATCTCTCATTCCACCACCAACCACCCCATGATCGTTCAACTGTTTCTCTCAATCCATCCGTTCCAGTGGAGCTAGGATAGTGATGTGGAAACTTTCGTGATTCTTAAACGCTTCCGAAACTCCTCGCTTTGGAAGCAGGGGTATTCAATAATCAGCCCAGCATACAGTGTTTACAGGCTGATCGGGCATATGGGATGCATGTGAAACGTTACGAAGTGCTTGTGGAACGCTCTACCATGACGACCACGTGCCGTTCACCGTAAATGATTACTGGAAAGAGGTCTATAACTTTCACCGACCATAATTCCCCAACTTGTTTTGACTAGGACAGTGATTCGGGTGTGTCCTTCAGCGGTTGGCGCTGTTGGCATGTCAGTACGCAGTAGATGGTACCACCTCTCATTCGCTATCCTTTATCTCAGCATTTTGTGAGTTTGATGACGGCTGATGACATTTCTACATGGGTGTTGTCCTCAATTTCTCTGGCACAATGGGCACACTGTTCCGTCCTTCAGCTGGCGCATTAAATTCCAGCACTATTAAAACACAAACTTACCAGCCAATTTTGAAAACTGTGACTTCCAAATGTCCTTTACCTTTCGGTGGTTACTTTCTCGAAAAAAGGGTGCCGAAACACCTGCTAGGTTGCTGTGTCCATTTTCTATGTTGCCTGTAGTCTTCCGGCGTCGATCTCCAGCTGAACGTTGCCAACTCTGTTGACGTCCTTATGAACTTCATCCATGTTACGTTGGGGAGAGTCAACCAGTAACATAGTCAACTTTTACAAATGTATGGCGACTTGTAAGATCGTACTTATATAGTCGTAACACTCAACAGGCGGACTTCTCTCCGAAATCCTTTGCTGATTTAATCCAACCCAAGTGTTTATGGTCGTTCTCCAGATGTAAACGTCCGCCAGGTAAATGTTGCCTCGGTGTTTCCAAGACCCGCACTATTGTCAAACATTACTTTTCAGCCCTTGAGTGATTGCATTCAGCAGAAGTCAGCACCCGACTAACATATTCAACAACAGCGCCTTCCTGCTTGAGTACGACTTCGATTCTTACATCATTCGCATCCACTGCGACAACGAAGCTCTGCCCAGTCGTCGGTAATTTCAGGATCAGTTGTTTTCCTTTTATCGATTGTTGGAACTTGACAAACGCCTGATTGGCTTTTTCTGACTAGTGCAACTGGCCATTCCTTTTCAATGTTTCGTATAGGTGGCTCGCAAGTTCAGTGAATTTTCTGATGAATCGGCTGTAGAAACTAACGTGACCCCAGGAACTGTTTGAGCGTCCTCTCTGATGTTGTTACCGGAGTAGCTTCGAATGTCATCAGTTTCTTAGGTAGTTGTTGGATCTTGTACTGACCAACCTTGCGACCCAACATTACCACTGTCTGCTTTACCAGTTTCAAATTTACACTACTTATCCATAGACCAGTTTGTTCAATTTTCTACAACACGGCTAAAACAAGTGCTGTACGTTCTTCCTCATTGATGCTGTAGATTCCAAGACGATCTTCATGGAGAACAGCGCTGTACAATCCGCCCATCACCCTGAGCATCAGTCGTCTGAACTTAAAAACGACATTCGATAGTTCAAACAGCGTACGTTTGGGGCGTTACTGCTTTTTCCTCACCATGAAAAACAGTGTTAGATCCGTCCGATTACTTGATTGGAACCTGCCAATAGTCGGAATGCAAGTACAACATTGTGAATATACTGGCATTATGTAGCTTATCAAAAATCCCTGCCACCGCTTAAACGGCTACGACTTAATTGACTATAGTCTCACTGAACTGTCTGAAGCCGGCACAAAACCAAAACTCGCCATTAGGCCTCCTCACCAACAAGACGGGAGAATTGAACAGGCTCTCCGCCTTCTCGATGACTTTTCCTTTCAGTATATCCTTTTCTTGTTCAATTTCCAGTTGCAGGTGGATTGGAATCCTTATTGGACGGCATGGTTGATATCATCATCAGAAATGGAGGTTGGGAGGGGCCTGAGAATTAAATTTGATAGGACAATGTGGAAGGGGTCAGCAGTAGCATGTTTTCGCCTATCCACCCTGCTGTATGCAGCAGATAGGGCGACCCGGTTTATACTGCGAGACGGCCGATGCAATATGAAATTACTGGTGTTGTGGCTATTCATGGTTGTGTGTGGGCTGAGATAATGTCAAGGCGCCCAGACCTAGACAGGAGAGCAATTAGGGTTCTCAACCAAAGCCTTTGGCCCAAAAGCCCATACCGTAAGGCAGCGGGTTGGTGGCAGTGTACCAGAACTGGTACATTTTACGGAAAAAGATGCCAACCTTCTTCCAACCCACAACCTAGAGGACCAAGAGACTAGTTTGTCCATATCGCTTGGCTCAACGAGAAGTTCATGTTCAATTCCTTTCACAATGACGGTACGAGTTCCGAATTCGTATTATCAGTTCTCGGAATCTGCATACCAGTTCAGCAACCGGCTGTCGCAGGCTAGTATCACTCTGGCTGCGTGCGTTTTAAATTGTTCAGGGTATGGTTTATGCTTTCTCACTAATGGAATCAGCCGAAATTTTGTTACGAGTTTATCATGTTCCAAATCAATCACGACCTCAGCATGGTCAAGAAAATTCGTTCTCAGTATACTTTGACACTCGTCCGGGAAGTGACGAAAGGCTGTTCCATTACATGACCATCGATACGAACACTATATTCTGCCTAGACAATAAATTCGTAAGTTAACCCACCGACTTTTCAGACGACCAAGACACACTGCTAAACTATTTTCCCTGACCTCGACCCAATCAATGAAATCGCAACCCCTGTTCAAATCAAATAACACTCCGAGTTACCATTGCTTTCTACCCTAGCCTGAACTGTTATCTAATCAATCGCCCCTATTACCGGATTTGACTTCCCAGATAAAAAAAACATACAACGAAACTGATGAGTAGTCGGGGATTTGGTTAATTTTCAAGGGGCCGACTGGAAAGTTTATGGGGATGCGACAGCTGCGATCAATTGTGGGTGATGTTCAACTTAAAAATACAACGAAACGTTTATTCAAATATGGCTTTTTCTTGCCCAGTAGGCAAGATCTTCACTGATATTCACGTCTACCGAATCTATAGCTTACGTTGATATGATTCTCCTCCTTCTCCTTCACCTTCAAAACCACCACTCTCTGGGTCAACTTCTCCACTGCGTTTCGAAGGTCATTCCGTCCACTCAGGTCGCTCGTCTTCAATCGTTTATTGCCACAAAGTTGTCTGCCAGCAGTTGTCAAACTGCATCATCCAATTCTTCCAATATCCCCGGATGTGCCACGTAGGTAATTTTGAGCTGCCTCCTTTGATGGCTGGTGGCACTTTCCCGAACAGCTGATCAGTCTGCGTGCGTCGTCCTGAATCTTTGTCCGACTCTAACAGAACGCTTGACATTGCCCCCCCGCAATGACACAACGTAAAAGACACCGTCGTCTCTGGAGCCAAGCTTGGCGCTTTTCAGTCGCCATACTGACTCCTGGCGGTTGACAGGGCTGTCGAACCCGGCGACCAGCCCCTTCTTCGTGGCGGCCCATTCCAGTTTCAAAAGACCCTTTCATGCCACCTTCGGCAGCGCATTCGTCCTGCCGTTGTGGAACATCCACACTGCCGGTAGCTTTGCCCGTTCGGTCTTGACTACGACCACCTCAGCAACATCCTCGAAGTCCACCTGGAAGTTCCGGATATCCCCATCCTCGAACGGCTGCAGCCACAGGATGTTCTACTTCAATCGTGGTCACCTCACCAGTGTCGTGAGCTAAGAGCGCGGGTGAGGCAAAGATTGCTTATGCGTAGAATCAAGACGTACTGGTATGTGATTCAACAACACAACAAGCAAAAATACTCACTTGCACGTAGCAGTGACCCAGAAACGCAACATTCGACACTGTCAAGTTCATGCACGGAAAACACCATTTCGTATCAGTGTGCAATTCAGTGTTCCTACTTATATTTTCCCATGGTTACTTCGAAACCCAAATATGCGCCTCTGTCAGACAACTGAACAGAAGTGTGAGTGGTGTATTTTGATCGCTCTTTCTCATTACACCAGGGGTGCGAGTCTGATATAACGACAGTTCCGCTGCCACTAAGGTTTTGCAGGTTCGAATTAAAGTTGGAACTGACTGTTGATTCACGGCAAGCAAACAAAAATGCGAACCACTGCTATCGTGCGGTTAATGCCGGAATGCCTCAGGCATAACTGCCCTACTAGAAGTTGCTGCAAAACTCTCGGGATTACGATACGATTTGTTAGCATTGAACATCGATTATTCATAAAGAATAAGTAGTTACAGTGAGTAAGCTTCTTTGAGGTTTCATCTACTTAGACAGGTGGCCAGTCATTTTTGAGGTACCGTACTGTAATGAGGCATCCTTTTCTGTCCTTTCTGTTACCATTTTGGCATCTGCTGGCAAGCTATTGATTGAACCTGAAGAGATTTCATAAATGTTTTCATTTACTAACGATGATAGAACAGCTGAGTTTTACTCAGCTTTTGTGTCTGTCTCTTATGAGTCGAGGTCACGCACCTGCATATGAAAAACTAGATGTTCTCTCGGACAGGATTTCAAGATAATAATAGAATGATAGTATATCGCTGCTGCCGATTGTCGGTGTGAACCAGATACCTTCATTTTACCAAAAATTGACAAAATAGGCTGTCTACCTGTATTGCACGTAAACTTCCGTTCGCACAAAACTCTGTGGAGTTTATAAATGCTAACACAAACCCGTAACCTACTTCTTTTTCTCCGACTATAGGTCTTTCCAATGAAGTTAAGCAGATGTAAAACTCGTCAAAAAGCATTTTGTGAGCCACTGGAGGCCTTTTGATGGTAAGCTGCTCCAATGTCGCAATTTAACGCATTTGACGCAACAACGATTTTGAATTTTAAGTCGTAGTGGGTTGAAGGCCAACTAAAAACAAAGGTTTTCTTGATGCACACGAACGAAAACCGGCACATTTCTGACTACATCCATAAAGAATCGTTCTGGACAAATGATTTAACGTGCATAAACATCCTTAGAAATGACTGCAGGGTAGTTTTAACTCTAGACACCGTAACTTATAGTTTCCCTACTTCCGGCCAACTCTCTCCTTGTTCATTAGTTAAGCTTAGGTGTTGCTTACTTTCCATGCAGAATGGATATTTGTCATGCATCAAAGTTCTGATTCTCGTCGTAGAAAACAAATGAACTATTGATAAACGTTAACATAAACAAAACTAAGACCCGGACCTCTTTTCCAAAGAGTTGGCTGTAGATTCGATGTGACTGCGAAACCCTCAAACAAACGTGAGTGGCTTTCAATCTGTCTGAAACAAACCTTCGGTTGCTTAGTGATAACAACCACCAGAATTATCAGACTGATCAATGAAGTTAAGCGTTGTATATCCGGGTTCGTTGTTTACAAAGCACCGACAAAGCCTAACTCGGAGACACCGTCTAAACTTGATACGATTCGCCATCTTCGTTTACTTTCATCAAATGATTTAGCGTAACTGCAGGATCAGACCCATTCGGGGTGTCCGTTTACGTTGTTCTGGTGGTGTGGTAGGCAGTCAACCTTTGCTTGGTTTAACGGGTGTAGCCGTAGTGATCGGACGGGAGACTGTGCATTTGAGGAATTTTGTTAGTTATACTCAGAATGACGAGGACAGTCGTTGCAATTTTTTATCAGGTGTGTATGTATGCAGTAGACTCGCATCAATGGTTGAGTAGGGGTCATTGTGTATGAGGCGGTGCACATACTTAAATTATTAGTTGTGTTGGCATAATACCGCACCGTGAAAGTATTTCCGATGTATGTAACGCACGTCCAAATATCCCCCGATCTTCTATTCGTTATTTTTATTTTAGGAAGTAAAACATGAAAAGCCAACGTCCGATCAACATTTTGAGCAAAATGAACACTCAGTATAGTTCAGCTATGAATACGATATGTCTAGATATAGGTGTACTTTGGGATCGCCTTGGTGTTTTTGGGACTGCAACTCATTCATATGGATCATAGACAATTATCTTGGAACAACCAGGGTCCGGATACCGCAGTATTACGGTAAGCCGACCGATTTTGCTAGGACGTCACTCAAATGTAGAGTAATGTTAGTAAGTACGCACGTATCGCCATTACTGTGATTGCTTGAACCTCGATCATCTTCTAATATCTACTTTATCATGCTACTCCTGGCTACACTGGAGGCATTTTGAACACGTTACAAGATTTTCGAGGGGAATGCGAAAACCTTCCGCAGTAATCTCAGTATTTCATGCGCAATTGACTAACTTATCCAGGATCATACAGTCACACTAACTGATGTCACTGAGATTGTCATCAACCGACGTCTTTGTGCGCGATTGGGTGTAGAAGACACCGACTGGCATAATCTAAGTGGTGGTGGAAACGCAAATGAGGACCCTACAGTAAACGCTTACGGAATGCACCTCCAAGCAGTTGCTTGAACATCTGATTGATGCTCAGTATGTCATGTACTTTTGGAGTGATTAAAAAAGCCATCTGTGTTACACGTGATCACTTAGCAAGCCTGTTTAGCTTTTTGTTGTGAACAAGGTTTCTGAACCCCAAAACAATACAAACCACACGCAAGAATTACATACCCTGACTTTTGATGACGACCAGATGTCTCTTCGACGCCACAGATGACGCAGATTTTCAAAAACAACTCGTGCCCTCGTAATTCTCACCAATATCTCAACAGGATCAATACGAACTGAGACTACGGTTCTATTTAAATATGTAAAACTGTTTACAGTCTCAAGCGGATTACCCTTCTAGGGGGGATCTGTGTAGCGATCTGGAGATTTTACTGGCCTGCATGTGGTATGATGTTTAAAACAGTTGCAAAACTGCTAGTTAGTTACATATTGTACTCAGGTTATTAAGAACATTCGCATGGTGCATGTTGTCCGATTGTAATAAATATTCGGTCTCACTTCCCAACGGCTTTTTCATATTTCGCGTCTGGTTAACTCGTACCTTGGAAAACTACTTAAGTCGCTTTCCCAGATACAGCACACTAATTAGTGCGCCATGCAGTGAAGCAATATCTCATGGGATTGCAATTGGCGTAGGCTATAGTTACATGGTGGTAGCCTATGAGCGCACTGGGCTGCACGAAGCACCATATGTTTACACATGTATCGATCAGGACGGTTAAAATAAACTACTGTTTATAAACAGTAATTTATTTTAACCGTCCCGAAAGTATACTGTCTCAAAAGCAAGTTCCGAGGGACCGTTCAATAACGCGGAATGTACGCAGGATGATAGAAAACGCTCCTGTTGGTTTTAAAAAAGTCCATCGTTACAAGGCATAATTATATCTGGATGTAGCGGGATATATCGTAGAAGTTGGCCGATTCAAAGTGCTCATTACACCGTTGTAGTCGATATACATCATTTAAAATCTGTAGCAATATGAGCGATCGCGCGCGCTTTGTGTAACTTACTGCGTTCACAGACTACGATCATGTAGCTATAGCCTATACCAATGACGTAGGATTATTGTACATGGTCCTTATGGGAATTCCCATATGCTTTAAAGCATGTGACGTTGTGTGCGTATCCAAAGAGACCATGTACTACAATCATAAACGTTTAAATCTTCGGTACACGCCGACACACAAACGTGTATAGAAAAACCCGAACGAAAGGTGTGACGGATGAAGCACATCCAAGATGTTCATGGAGCGTTCATCGATGAACGATTGTGTTTACACGGGACCCATGTGCACTAGCTCAAAACAGCTATAAATAGATTACTGTTTCACTCCTTGTTCTCTTCCTAACGAACACTAAGACAATCCATAACGACATGAAATGTAAGCAAGACACGTAAAAAATGAAGTACGTAATTTGTGAAAAAATACATTAAAAAACTAGACCATATTAGAATGTAATGAAATGCGATGCACATTTTGAGTAATGGAAGTGAACCCGTCTATTATTATACTCCATACGTTCTTATTTTGTGCCCGTAGTGGCATAAATGACCTCATACACCGGAATGTACTTCAATACGCACATATACCTTGACCATGTAGCTGTTGCCTACGCTGGATAAACATATATAGCCAACGGAACTTGAATTACAGTTCTCAATATATGAACAACCAATTTAACAGGGAATACAACTCAGCCATTAAATAAATCTTCCTTTTTTTAAAGGAATAACTATTCGAAAAACAAATCACCTCATGGTTAAAATGAAAATTGAGTTCCCACCTGAAATACAATAGAAACGACCTTGAAACATTTAAATGCGTTTATTCGAAAAATAGCAAATATTTTAACGACCCGTACAGCAGTGAGTTACTTTTAGAATAATGCAATATGGTGTATTATGATGGAGGTCTAAATGTTTTGTCGAACACACGGTCTCCTGTCTGCAATATCCCATTCCACTTACTTTTTCCTCGTTCCGGTGGAACACAATCTACACACCGCATCCGAGAATGATTATTATGATTGGGAACAATGTTCTTACCTGTAAAAGCTCTCACTTTCACAAGTTTGCTATCCTGATGTTTTCCGTGTACCCCATTTCAGTTCAGCTGCTTGGAGAATTTTACATTGAACACCGACGGTAATATTCGACGTATCAGATCACGAATGTCGGTTTCCCCTGTTCGGGACGATTGGGGTATAACAACATCGTAGTATTACGCGTCATCTAACAGCTATTTAAATGAACTCGTCTCGTTTCTCGAAGTTGTTGTTCGAAAAGCAATATGTACAACTTCTTTGGACATTGTAACTGTTTGACTCTCCGGTGACTACTCTTTCGGTTAATGTCTGAACGGCTGTTTCAACACATACGAAACGTTGCTCCAACGCTACCACAACATCTGGAAACTAAGTGGCGAAATAATGGTGGATCCTTCCAGAAGTTCGGTGAATTTCTGAAAGCCAGCATCTTCATTGCGGGATGCCCGCGTACTACTGCATGACGCGACGGATGCAGTTGGAACAAGTGCCATTCGCCCTGAAAAACTGTAAAAACTGGGGGCAGGCATTACACAACACAGTTCACGTGATAGGCGTTGCAGCCAGATGCTTCAGCTGTGCTTCTGGTGGAGCTGGTACTGCACAATCAGAAGCGGAGAATGACCTCACATGTGCGCTCTACGATGCGTAAACCTTATAGCATCCGTCTTGTTCCTTTTCGGAGTGGGTCAGATGAATAGCAACTCAAATGTTGGTTCTTGTAAAAACAGCCTATAATACCCTTCCTAGTTGACCCATGGGTGCCAAAGTATGTTAATTTGTTGGTTACATACGTCAGAGCACCACCGGATTCTCCTAGCGAACTTTGATTAATTTTCATCGATTTGTTCACGAGTCCAAGGTTGGAGGCCCACGCCACCCGGATCCAGTCAGTTTGTCCGTTTCGATGTCAGCGGTGTTCTGTTGACCAGAAAGGCCCTCATTAAAAACAGGGTATAACACCGCTATTGGCGGTTACAGATAATACCGAGAACAGAGTAAAATACTAACCCAACAGAATAGATTGAAATACTAATCTAACAACCTAAGTAAGTGAGAACCTAATAACACATTGTAGCGGTCTCTATAAGAACAGCTAACAACCTCTATTGTAAGGTCCTTCCAGTGGTTGATAACTCTGTAGGAGAAGAACTGTTGCCTAAGTAAGGTCCGGGGTCGAAGCTTATAGAGCTTCTTGTCGTGACCCTTTTGACTGTTATCAATTACTATGGTAAAGAACTGGTGCGTGAGTCCTGTGCTGAAGAAGAAGTGTGTGAAGATCAAGTCGCCGTGGAGTCTTCAAAATTCAAATGGATAAAGATCAAAAAGTTCAAGACGAGACTCATAAGAGAAATGCCGCAAGCCAGTGACCATTTTGGTGGCTACTCGCTGGACACGCTCGATGGTGAGTATGTCCTTCTTCAAGCCGGTGTATGCGACTTGATTTGCGTACTCAAGCAATGGTCTTATATAGACTCCGTAGATCAATTGAAAAGCGTGCCTGTCTTATCGGAGAAAGGCTCCTTTTATCATCCAAAGAGTCTCAAATCCCATTTTGCCGGCCATCTGGTGGAGATAAGTAAAGGATAAACTATTCGACAGCCAAATCCGTAGGTCCTTTTAAGGTCAACTTTCGTGACATCCACTACACTTTGTGCACCGTGTATCACGAAAAAGCTCCCCGAGTCTCCTCCAAGCGACATACGTGCACACTTACTGTCGTTTAGATGGAGACTCTAATCCACTGACCAGCCATTAATACGGTCGAGGTCAATCTGCAATGCACTGGGATCAAAAGCATTCCAGACTTTCGAATCATCAGATTAAAAGGGGGTATTGCTAGAAATCAGGTCGGGAAGGTCACTGATATACATTATAAACAACAACGAGCTCGGATCCTTGAGGAACGCTAACGGAGATCGAAAAAGAAAAAGAAAGGTCCGATCCGGTTTTTGCCTTAAAAGTTTTGTTATCAAGAGAGGATGTAATCCAGCGGATAACCTCTTCTTGGCTCCCATAGATTTCTAGCTTATGAAAAAGAGGACCTTGTGGGATACGATCAAATGCCTTAGCAAAGTCGGAAAAGATAGTATTTGAGATATAGCCTTTGTCTTTGGCGTCTGTCAGGCCATCCATGAAGATAAGCATATTGGTTATACATGACCGGTCAGGAAGAAAGCCATGCTGAGTAGAAGAGAAAA
>JTDE01008485.1:0-13336 GCA_014338405.1 Paragonimus skrjabini miyazakii | reverse complement strand
CGGCCATGTCAACGGAGACGTAGAGTTACCAGCGAATGCTATCGAATCGTTCAATCGAACTGAGGATTCGTCAGCTTTTGCCGTCATGTTACATCACTTCAACTCATCCACGGAAATAAGTATAGCTGTTGACGCATCAGACACCGCGGTCGTCGTTGTGCTTCGACAATTCATCGATGGACTCTGGAAACCGCTCGCATTTTTTCCAGACGTCTACTTTCGGCTGAAACGAGGTATAGCACGTTCGGTCGAGAGTTGTTAGCAATCTACTCGGCCGTTCGTCATTTCCGACATGTTCTCGAGGGAAACCAGTTTGTGATTTTCATCGACGACAAACTGTTGTTTTTTTGCCTACCGCCGTAGGTCTTATAGGCATTCGTCCCGCGAAGTTCGACATTTAGACTGCAGGCACGACTCTTTGTGATACTTCCGCTGGACATCCGCGTCTAGTGGTTTCTAATTTGTTCCGACGACGTGTGTAGGACACACTACACAATATCGCCCATCCTGGTATCCGGGCCACAGCCAAACTGATTTCCGATAGGTGCGTTTTGCCCGGTATGCAAAAGGACAGCAAAAACTGGGCGCACGCTTGTTTAGCTTGTCAGCAAGCTAAAACCCATCGTCACGTATCAGCCCCGATAGGTCGATATCCGAATACTTCTTCTCAGTCGAGTTCTTCCTCGTTCACCAGCCAACCGTTGCTCGCTGACTCTCCTACCAGCAGCACGAGTGAGCCTGTCCCGGAACTCCTAACGCCTCCTTCATCGATCACCACGTGTTCTGGACGTAAAGTACACCGGCCGAAGCGTTTAGTAGAACGGTAGGATTGTATGCACCAACAATCGCAAAAATATAAAAAACATCAGAAACGTTTTCAAAACCGCAAAAGTTTGGGTGTTTTTGTCCATTTCATTTATTCAAACGTTCGTTTACTGTAGCGTAATTTGGTTGATTACGTCATTTATTTTTGTATCGATACTCAGCCGATTTCATTTCATTTTCTGCCGACGTTTTGTCCGACGCCGGCATGACGCATGTGGCAACACCGGTCGCCACCATTTCCGTATTCGATGTCGTTCGCGACGGTTCACTGGACACCCCAACTCGAACATTTTCATCTTTGTGGTTGTTTCTGCACCTTTAAGGGAGGATACTCGAGTTCGAGCTAGCTAGGAACTGTGGCATTAGTGTTCCTCCACCTGTGGCGTCTGGAGATTGTCGCACTGATTACAGGCTGATTGGATATCAGCTGGTACGCCATGAACCATATAATGCCAAAGGAGGCTGGTCTCAGTTTTCCTCATCAGGACTGAAGAGTTGTTGTCACAATACCCTTCTAGAAGAGAGCTGTGTAGCGACCTGGAGATTTCACTGGCCTGCCTGCGGTATGATGTGTAAAATAGTCCCAAAACTCATAGCTGCATATTATACCTAGGCTATTAAGGAAGTACACATGATGCATGTTGTCCGATTGTTTGTTTGCATGCCATGTGACTACGGCGCGAATCCGAACACACACGTGTGTCACACACTTCCGGTTTAATCGCTCGTCGACGGCCGGTCTCTAGCCTCGCTAGCTGACTTACGTGTCGGTGCCATTTCTAGTGCAATAAGAGACCATCTGTATATTTCGTGCAATAAATATTCGATCTCTTCTCTCAACGGCCTTTTTTTTATTTCGCGTCTGGTTAATTCGTACATGGGGAAACCGACCTGGTGCGACGTTCATTAAAGTGGAATTGGATATCCCTAGAACTGCCGTTAAAACGCCTTTGGCTTACTCGAATTTCTTTCAGTGTAATTTTGAACTAGCAAACTTCTACGAACCTTTCAGCGTTTCACTCATAAAGTATGCCGCGGCTTCCACTTTGCCTATCCCTACAGGCTGACGTTTTAGTGATTAGTTCTTCAGAAGAGAACCATATGTAACACCTTCGTTCCCCGTTCATCAGGCTAACCCAACACGGGATATTTATTGCTTCAGCTAAGTACGAACTCGGAAAAGCCAGTATAGAATTTTTGGGTCACATTATTTCTGATTCTGTTATAAAACTCTTGCCAGCTAAGGTAGCTGCTTTCACTGACTTCTCCAGGCCAACATCTTTCGGACAGCTTCGACGTTTTGCCGACATGGTAAATTATTACCGCCGGTTTATCCCTAATTGTACACAATTGCTGCAGCCCCTCACGGATTCACTCCGAAGCGGCACACGTAAACTCATTTTTACGGAGGCGGCGCGCACTACTTTTGTTGAGCTAAAATCGCTATATCCAACGTTACTCTTCTTGCTCACCCCGACCCACAGGCTCCATTGACCTCTTTCTTGCTTCCTCGAATATGGGGAATTACTTGACGCTTACTTAGATATCCACCACTTCCATCATGCACTGTATTGTCGTACTTCCACCGCGATTACGGATCACAAGCCTTTAGTGTATGTACTTGATTTCTCATTCGGCAGGTTTTCCCCCAAGGAGGTCAGACAAGTGGACTATATTTAGAAGCTTCCTTGTGGTATGCGTCTTATTTCAGGCGCCTTCAACCTTGTTACCGACTTTCTTTCACGCGTCCATGCCAGCCCTGTCAAGCCTACATACTTGACATTAGTGGCCTAGCTGCGGCATGGGTGCGACAGCCTGATTTTAAACGACCTTAAAGCGCTACTTTTGGAAGCTGCGCGCCATTCTGCTGTCTAATGCAGAGGGAACCATCCTTTGTGATATGAGTGCAGGTATCCCTAGATCTGTGGTGTCACTCGTCCACAGGCACATTGTTAACAACCAGCTTCACAACCTCTTGCGTCCTGGTAATCGTGCCACCATTAAGCTAATAACAGACCAACGTGTATGACCTAAACTTAACTCCGATGTTCTTAGCTGGGCACGCGCTTGTTTACAGTGCCAATGTCCGAAGAGCACAGATACACACGAAGCTTGATTCCTTTACTCCGTCTACCATATACCAGGTTTTCATACGTCCATAAAGATTTAATTAAACCATTGCCGCCTTCACGCGGTTACGTCCACATCTTAGCCTGTGTCAACCATTTTTTCAGGCGGTCGGAAGCTATCCATCTGATAAACTGTTCCTGAGAGGTTATGGCAAACGATTTCTCGGAGCGTTTGATGGCCAACTACAATCGCCATGCAAGCATTACGACGGACCGTGATTCCAATTTCGAATGCTCAACATCCAAAACAATGACGAACTCTCTTGAATGCAGGCGAATTCGTACCACGGCATTCTATCCGTCTTTGAATGGTTTAATAGAACGTTTTCATATGTACCTTAAAACCTCGAATTGTCAGACGAAGTCCTTTCTTCCGTACTATGGGGAATCCGAAGCACTCTGAAAGCAGATCTTCAATGCACTCCGAGAGCCAGTCTATGGCTGTGCATTGCGTCTGCCCGGTAAATTCGTCCCGCCATCTCCTTTGACTTCTTATGTCCTTTCAAGCTTTGCTCCTGCATTTTCTCGAAACATGCGGCGAATTCAACCTAGACCTCGCAGTGAACTGAGTAAACCAGTGCAAATATATGAAACGGATTTGATCACTTGTTCGCATTTGCTTGCCTATGGCAACGAGACGCAGAAACGGTTCCAACCACCTCACTCGGGTTCCTTCGATGTGCTTCGCCGACTGCCAAAGCACTTCCCAGTGAACATATGACCAACTTTGAGGTGTCGACTAATCTCTGGCCACCATTTGACCACAAAATAAACGAGTCGGATGAGAATAAGAACTGCTAATTACCACGCTAATTTTGGCGACCAAACGCATGTTAAACCGTTTCTGAAACACTAACATATTCACAACGTTACATTAGCACGCGTTCATGACCACCGCCCTTTTGTGCACGTTCGTTTCAATTCGTGCATCCGAAAAACGCGCGTTCGCAGTTTCATTTATTTATTGCATAGTGATGGCGGCTGTGTTGTGTCGTTTATGGTCTGTTATCACTCACCGTTTTGTTTAAAGCTTTTTAAAATCGTTAGATATATTTCATGTTTTCGGCTTCGTCAGTCCATGCTTATTAACAATTGGTTAATTGCACATATAACACGTAATCCATATAGATTGCTTTCATTAGAGTTCGCAATAAAAATGAGTGAAGTGAGGCGATGGTATAGTGGATAGGTTCCTAACCGACCTACTGCATGTGAAAGAATGAGGTTATGCCTGTTGGACGAAAGGTATGGAACATGTTGGGTGAAGGAAGACCCCATACAACTGGCAACATCAGTGCAGCCTGCAGGTTAGATATTGCGTGAATGTCGTATGGTTACCAGTTTCAAACGTCCCAAAGTCAATGAGAGTCGTGTTTTTATTACACTTGGGCCTAATGGTTATGCGTTCATTCCTCCCATACCCCATCTATGAGAACTCCCTAAATCTGTTTCTTTTCATTTACATATTATCCTCTCCTAGTTTGTTTCATTCCTTAATTGCTTGTGCCGGGTTTTAACTTGTTGAATTTGTCGATCAATTTACTTATCTGTATGGGGATGACCAACTGGTTTATAATGTGCATTGTCTCACCCACGTGTGCGACGTTGCGCAGTGGATTAGACTGTTCGGAATAACAGTTTTATAACGCCTCATTTCATTATCTGTGACACACCTGCTCGTTGCTATTTAAGTTACGTCAGAGGTCACGACGATTACTACGGCTGCGACAAGTGCACACAAACAGTTATACACTATGAAAGTAGAAGAATGGTCTTTTGGGTATCTGTAAAAGAACTGAAGGCGGATTCCAGTTTTCGAAAACGACTTGACGATTAACAACACTTCGGTTTGGCTCCATTAACGAAACTGTCCACTGACATGACATCGCAATTTTCCCATGACCACATGCACTTAGTATTCCACGATGTCGCTAAATGTTTGCCTCGCATTTGGCGTTCATCCGATATCGGTCGTGATGTTCGCCTTTCAGAAAGTATGCAGAAGGCCATCGATGACAACAGCGAGCGAAAACTTTCTGAAAAACATATCTCAGAACTCCCAACCGACAACAGGGATCTGAAGGAACTGCTGAACAAGTCGTTAGACTATCCCGTGAATCTCAAGGTCATGACGAGCAATGTAATGACCTACATCAACAACAACTCCCCATTGCAATCGCAACCAATTGTCTTCTCCACCCAAGGCAAACTTCACTTGTCTGTGCGAGGTTTGGATATTTTTCCAAACTTGGAAAGTTATAAAGAAGGAGCCTACAAGGAATTTGTGAGCGATGTGCACGATACTTTTCAATACTTTAGATTCCTGGAATATTTTAACCTCAACTTTTTCAACAAGGTGGAAATCTATTGTAAACGCCGTGTGTTCCGTTGATTGTCAGCAGTTATTGACCTCTCCCATTACTTTCAGTTTACTGTCACTTGCAGGTCGTCGTGATGATGATGATATTTATTTTAATTTCGTAAATTCGCTCTCATGTAGTCGTTCACCGGGGGGCGCACAGTTGATGAGTGCACACGAAAAACATGTAACTATGTGTTTGCAAAATCACTCGTGATGAAGATAAGCTGGCTGGGGACGAACGGAAAGTGTCGCCTAAATTACCAAGCAATTATGAGGATTATGTTTTTATTCTAATCTGTTGCATGAAGCTGCTGGAACGACGTGCTGCGTTATTACTACTGCGTAGAAGCTAGCTCTGGGTTTGAGCTAAGTACATTTCCTATTACTATTACGTATTTCAAACTATCGCAATTGGCGTCGCGATCGGGATATTTCCCACAATGAATTTCTGCAATATTGAAACTCTGAACATCCACTCATGTTCACAGGAAATCGAAGATTACCTGGAACGCTTTGAATTTTGGTGTATTACTCGTGATGATATGACAGAGGAGAAGAAAACGCCACATTTCCTCATGGTCATTGGCAAAGATGCATATGCATTGCTTAAATTCCTGGTGTCTCCCGATTCGCCTCTTTCAGTTCCGTACGATTATTTGAAACATCTGCTACTGAGGTATGTTCAGCCCGTCAAATTCGAAGCTGTGGAAGGAGTCAAAATCCATACTTTAATCAGAAAAGAATCCCAAGAGGTCCGTGAGTCTATTCTTCAAACTCAAGCACCAAGAGATCGATTGATTGCAGGAAATAATTTCCCTTGTCTCCAACAAAAATTATTACTACTGACGGAGGCTACTTCCCAATCGGCCAGAGCTGTCTGTGGACAATTCCAGGATGTACAGGGGGCGGTAAATGAAGAACATAACGCCAACAGTGCCAAGATGCAGGCAAACCAACAGCAACGTCAGTTCGAAAAGGTAAACAGTCAGAATTCGGTCTATCATTCTGATTGCTGTAAGTCATGTGATCATAAACCTTCTCGACTTACGTGTCCATTTCGCAATTCCAAATGCTATGAATGTGGCGAGATCGGTCACATTCAGACCGTCTGTCATTGTTCGAAGACGTGTTTTGACCAGACTTCTTTAGATGAAAGAAGTGTCACAGCTGACTTGCATTCTATTGCTTTTACTGTGACTTCCATTAATTCTCGTTGTTCTACGCATCACATAGTACAATCTTCTGTTGTTAGCGGTAATCCCAAACATTTTTTCATTGCTGACACTGGTGGTGTTGAGTCTTTTATTTCTGTCGCTTGCATGAAGCTGCTGGAACCTTCTGTTATTTTCAACCCTGTTAATATGTCTGTTAACAGTATTACTGAACCTGTTATATCTATTCTTGGCGAATGTGAACTTTCACTCACAGATGTGCAGTCCATTACTTATACTTGTTCGTTTTTTGTTATTGATTCTGACCTATCTATTATCGGTCGCAAGTGCATGAATATTTTAAAGGTTTCTATTTCGTTGTTTGTTGAATCTTCTGAGTTTGAAAATGCTGTTTCTGAGTCTGTTCTAGATTCGAATTCAGTTACTGGAAGAGTACCTACAATTGAGCCGGCGCAGACAAGAATTCCTGAACGTGTAAAGAAGAAACAACTTCATCACTACTACGCGGAAGTTTATTTGAACTGCGGCGGATGTGATGATTGTAAATCATAACGGAACACTATATGCTGTTGTTGTTTTACTACATGAATAATTACATTGTACAAAGACTGATTACAATACAATTTCGAGGGCTGATGTGCTGCGTTATTACTACTGCGTAGCTCTGGGTTTGAGGTAAGTACATTTCCTATTACTATTATGTATTTCAAACTATCGCAAAGACACAGTTTTATGTTATCAAAACCATGTTCAAGAAAGTGAAGGGATCGCGAACCATTTCATCATGAGCATTAGAGTGCCTACATGTTTGTATGCCTGAATACCTCGCCTTGTTTTAATGCACTAGTCGTTCATGAATTATTATGCTCAGCATGGTTTGATTTGGAACGGCGGTAGGTTGTCGTGATCTGTTCATCGATGTCATTGCGTTTTTGCGCAATATTGATTACGTTCAACAGAAAGTAAAAAATCGCCGTTCGGTGTCAACTATTTCCGGAACTATAGCAGGTTCATGAAACGCAATTCCGTTTCGTTGCTCTTTGTGCAGTATTTTGTGCTTCCTCCACTTTACTGTTCTTCACACCCTTCACCCTCCTCAACTTCACATGTACACTTGATGTTTATGAAAATACTGCGTAGCGAACAAGCTCGTTTTCAGTTATTCATCATCAGGCTAAATACATCACATTTATATCACGAATTTTACCGGGTAATCATTAAAAGGGGGTAAATGGGGAACGGGTAGTTAATCAGGTCAATCAGTTCAATGTCACGCTGCAATCAACTGCCTACTTGAACCGTAGGTCTTGACAGGCTAACAGGGTGTGAGGTTGGTTATGGCGGATCCAACGCCTTGATGTTTAGTCAATAGGAATCTTTCGTGATGCTAGTTCCGGGGTTCGTACACCCAAGATTTCCCCAGCCTTATATTAATGCGGATCGGAAGTCACAGTGAGAAGGCGGTGGATCTGCAAACAAACTTTATTTATTTATTTACTCACCGTTCACAAGCGGACTTCAACGCAACGATTAAGGACGCTAGGGAGCCGGACGTGAGAGAACCTCCAGCACAACCGCACGGCAGTCGCCAGAGAGGACGAATGTCAACAGGAATTCCAGTTGACCTCCAGGATTCAAACAAGTGTCAGCACGGTTGGACGGCGTTCTCAACGGTAGTAGTCAAAACATTGTTATCCTAGTGAATGTAGCCTACAATGGTAGAGATGGCGCGGATTCCTTATACAGCTACGAGTAAAACTGCGATACCTACACCAACGCACTAACTTTGATGCTAGTGGTTTGTAGTGAATTTACATTCACAAGGTAATGTGAACCAGGGAGGTGGTACTAGCAAGGCAACTCTCACGTCGAGGGGTGTTCAGGGTTTCGGGGACGTCGAAGGTGATATCACTACATCAGCCCCCCTAGAAGAGTTACTAATATAGGAGGCCTTCTACCTATGAATGTTAATCCGGGACAACAGCTGCTGTCCTGCTTGCCAGCCGCACGCAACCCACCCAATCTGGAAGCGCCTCCTGGGGACGTCCCAGGGGGGTTGATTTTTTCACTACGCGGCCACAGCGTGCTACGGCGTTCAAGGTGTTCTCCTTGGGCCCAGCAACTGTCGCTTTGCTTCGCGTCAGACCTAGAAATAAAGAAAGGTGAAGTACCTGAACGTTAGAGAGAAAGGCGGACACCCACTGTAACGCGTGTCCTGGAACGCCTGAGGATATTTACAACTATGTGCAATTATCTTCTGTGTTAAACTAGCTAGGAAAGTGTACCTACGAAAAACTGTCAGTCGCAGTTCGACAAGAGCATGAAATACACATAATCGATTATCAGCTGTACAATAAATGCGAAGGAGTGAAAGTAAACTCCTCAAGAAAGCGCAGGAAAATGGACGCGCCTCCCTGAACGAATTGTAGGTTGAGGAGGGAGTTCGTCGAGAGTAGGCTCGGAGGACAACGCTTGGGCTGAGTCAGAAGTTGAAGTAGATGGAGACGGCTGGAATGTTTCTTGTATTGTTAAACTAGGGGGTGAGTCGGTGAAAGCAGGTTTAGGGCGGACAATCAAGACCGTGAGGTGTTGACCGAAACTATCGACCACATAAGTTTTTGTAGACTGTTTAATGACACGAAAAGTTCCTTTATACGGTTGTTGCAGCGGTTTCTTGGCAGAGTCTGTTCACAGAAACACGAACTCACAAGTGCTGTGTTCTTTAGAAACATAAGACGAGGGTTGTTGAATACGTGTAGCACTTGCTTGTAGTGACCGTATGTAATCGGCTAGTCGGTTGGCATAGTCTTGAGTGTCGACAGCAGCTTTGCTTGATGGTTGGAAGAAATCAGCTGGAAGGCTTATAGGACGACCATAGACGAGTGACGCTGGGGTTGCACTGTCATCCTTGACACAATTACTAATACCAAGTAGAACTAGGGGTAATGCTTCTGTCCAATCCATCCGCTCGTGAGCAGGTAATGAAGCTATGAGCTGACGATGAAAACGCCCTACGAGTCTATTCGCTCGTGGGTGATATGCTGTGGCGCGTGCTTGATGCACGCCTAACAGCTTGGCCAGTTGTAAGAATAAGGCTGATTCGAATTGCGTACCGCGATCAGTTGTAATTGTTGACGGACAACCGTGACGCGAGATTCAATGCTCGACAAAAGCGCGAGCGACGGATATTGTTGATGGGTCTGACAACGGTATGGCTCCTCGCCAGCGAGTGAACCGGTTGATACACGTGAGCAGGTTGGTGCAGCCTCGCGAAGGTGGAAGTAGCCCGACGAGGTCCAGGCGGACATGTTGAAAACGATCGTCGGGAGTTGGAAAAGATTCCAGCGGGCTGTTGGTGCGTCGGTTGACTTCGGAACATTGAAGTGCAAGGCAACAACGGGTCGTCCCGATTCATTTCAGGCCAGACGAATCGAACCGCAATCAGCCTGAGTGATGCTCGTATCCCTGGATGTGACATGTTATACAACGCTTCGAAAACTGCTCTTCGTAACGAATGTGGCTCGATTGGTCTGGGGTATCCCAGCGCATTTTCACACATAATGGTACCAGGCGAAGATGTCAGTGGAACTGTGACAATATGTAAGTTCGTGCATTTTATATCATCCATAAACGTGCAATCGGACTGTTGTTGTGCAGCTATGTTGCGATGTGAGATCAGGTCGACGGCAGTAGTCACGCTGTGCATTCGTACAAGAATATCCGGGGCAACGTTTCCGGCTCCGGAGATAAGGCGGATGTCCGTAGAGAATTGGGTTACGTAGTCCAGCTGTCGAGCTTCTCGAAGAGAATGCCTATCGGAGCAATTTTGCAAGGCGTACGCGAGAGGTTTGTGATCCGCGAAGATGATGAATTTACGGCCCTCGAGTGCGTGGCGAAAATGGCGCACAGCCTTGTACATAGCCAAATGTTCACGACCGAAGGAGCTGTATCGCGTTTCGGTATCGCTGAGGGGTTGAGAAAAGAATGCATCTAGCTTCCAAGTTTTGCGAATTGCCTGCTGCAGCACTGCACTTATGGCTGTGTCGGATACATCCACAGCAATGCTGATTGGTGCGTCCGGTTGTTGATAAGGCGACTTGACTGCAGAGGCAACTGCCTCCTTTACGATGGCGGGAGCCGTAGTGGCCTCGGGGGTTAGGTGTAAAGTACGTTTATTGTCCCGGAGTAGATCAGTCAGAGGTTGCATAAGCTTGGCGCAGTTGGGAATGAATCGTCGATAGTAATTCACAGGCCCATCGAAGCGGCGGAACTTGGGAATTGTGTCGGGAAGCTGACACGATCGAATAGCCTCGACCTTGGAATCGAGCGGTTAATACCCTCTGCCGAGATGCGGTGGCTTAAAAAATCCAACGAGGCTTGACCGAGTTCGGACTTAGCTCCGTTGACGGTAAGGCCATATAATGTTATACGTTGAAACAACGTCCGGAGCCGGATGATGTGCTCTTCCGGAGAAGAGATAGTCACGAGGATGTCGTCTATGTATGCATAAACGAAGTCCAATCCACAGATGACTCCATTAATCAGACGTTGGAACGCCTGTGCAGCGTTACGAAGACCGAAAGGCATGCGCACGAATTCGAACAAACCGAATGGGGTGGTAATAGCCGTCTTGGGTATATCTTCTTTTGCTACCGGTATCTGGTAGTAGGCGCGAACGAGGTCGATCTTGCTGAAGATTGTTTTACCCGCAAGGCTGGTAGTTAGGTCGTGGTGCAGTGAAGTTGAGCGATCGTAACAGACTACTCATACAGCGACTATTCAGTAGTGGGACCGGAGCATATATTTTGACATCGTACAAGCTGCAGGAAAAATGCAGAAAGGAAAATCAGAGTGCAGCATCGCTCAAAGTGGTCCCTGCTACTTAATGAAATTGAGCATTGACGTCTGCGGCAGCCGAGACGGTCTGAGGCTGAATACCGCGTGCAAATGAGTGGTTTTGTTCCAAGTCTTGTTTAAATGCTTAATCCATGTTTTGGTTTGTCGAATAAACAACCCTCGTGCCATCCGCGTTCTTGGATCACAACAGTGGATGTGTGGCACAGGGTACCTATCTGGAACGGTGGCATTGTTCAATCCACGATAATCTCCGCAAGGACGCCAATCGCCTTCTGTCTTCTTTGGCACCATGTGCAGAGGAGATGCCCACGGGTCGTCGGAGGGGCGGGTTATACCCATCTCCAGCATGTGTTGAAATTCAGCACGAGCGATGCGCAGGTTTTCTGGTGCTGGTCTACGCAGTCGCTGAAAAACTGGTGCGCCTTTCGTTTTGATGTGATGTACCACGTCCGTAACGACGGCGGGTAGCTCGTAAGATGGACGGGTCAGCTCCGGGAATTCACGCAATACCGCTTGCTATCGATCACCACCGCTTGGGTCTGCAAGCAGTGGGGTGAGGGCAGTCCTCGGGAAAGTGGGCACTATGGTGGATATACTCGTTGGAGGATCCAGGAATTTATGATGGCCTGCGTCGACAACTAACCCAAAACGTTTCAAAAAGTCCATGCCCAAAATTAAATCTGGTACACCCGCTGTAATGAACACCCAACAGAAAGCACGCCGTGGGCCCACATCCAACGTAAGAGAGCGTGTGCCAAAAGTGCGTATTGGGGTTCCATTGCCGGCCTGAAGCTTGAAGGGCGTCGAACGAGGAGTATCCTATTTTCTGGGCGGCTGTAATATGCCGCAGTTGGAAGACTCACGTGATCAATAGTAACTCCTCGTGCAAAGGACGAAATGTTCACGTGCCGAAATGGATAGTACGAAAGTTAGTCACAGAACTGGTGAGTTGGAAGCCGTATTCACAACCACCCAGTTGTGCGCACTAATTCGTGGGAAGCGTTTATTCAGCAACACATGCAAAACAAGCACGACAGCGTGATGGTAAAAGAGATGTGTGCAAGTCAACAAAACGAGCGTCTTACAATTAATCATTGTTCTCCTTCGTTGATACTTCTTTCGCTTGGTCCACGTATGTGGCTGCCGCAAGGTCAGGCGGGTAACTCGAAATTTGGTTCAAATTTTCTTGCTGTCATTGTCTATTCATATTTTTGCTCTACTGGTGCTTTGCGTATCACAAATTTACATACGATTACTGTTATTCGTTAGCGAATAACATACTTATTTCGTTCCGCATTATATTATCTGGTTGTTAGTGTTCATCTCCGCTTTTAAATTGTACCGTTTAACGAATCTATTTAGCCGATTATTATCTTAGCATACATCCGTTCGGTTCTACTATTTCCTAGCTTCGCGTTCCACTCCTTTTGCCCACCGTTTTTTCTTTCTGTATAACGCTAACATCTCCACTTCTCTTCACAATGACACGCGCGAGATCCAGCAGCTTCGGTGGATCAGAAATATCGAGTGCCTGTGGCCGTTTCAGCTGTCGTAAGACCGTTCAAAACGGTATGCAGTGCCGGACATGTCTACATTGGTACCACATCAAGTGCACTGGCCTCAAGGAGGACCAGTACACTCTGCTGGCTTCGTCGAAAAAGCCATTTATCTGCATGAGCTGCCTATTTCGTAAAGGCTGCACTTCGTCCGAAGCCGTATCCGTTCCGCTACCCGCCACCGCCAGTGAGCAGAAATGTGGAACGCTAAAGTGTTGTTGCAAGATGTCTTAAGACGTCGATACAATGCACATGGACTCAGTCGAAAAAGCCCTGGTAGAAACGCAGAAGGCTCTATCCGACATAAGGTCAGAACTGATCTCACTAAACGAATATATGGCGCTCGCCCTTCCGGGTGTGGCCGTTGCTCGTAAGGCAGTGGCTTTGTCCACGGCACAAATCGAGGAAGCCGCGACAAATATAAGGGACAAGGCA
>JTDE01008484.1:4789-15312 GCA_014338405.1 Paragonimus skrjabini miyazakii | reverse complement strand
AGGATAACACAATTTTGGACCGAGTGACAAGATTTCAGTCAACGTTTCGCTTAACGTCAGAGAGCAAAAATTATGAACTTACCGCTCTGGTTGTTCAGGGAATTGCATCCGCGACTTATTTGGACTGAATCCCATGAGTACATTTGTCCGCTTTCTCCCAGTTGAACTTTCTACGATCTTTTGCACATAGGACTCGAAGGTGTTTCTTCCCAATTCTAGTAGATTCTTGACCGTATGTTAACGATGGACTAGACTACGTTCGAAGTCAGATAGCCGAGAAGTGTATGTCTTCTGTTCATTCCGTGCATATTGTTTCAGTGACTTACTGGATGGATGGATTCGCCAGATTAATGGCGTAGCAACGGGTTCACCGTTAGGCCCGGTACTGGCGGACAACTTTATGAACATGCTCGAGAGGGACGAGCTGTACGAAATGATTAGAACAACCAGTTACTATCGGCGATATGTAGATGATATTTTTCGCATAGTGAACAAGACGGAAGATTTACAGAAGTTTTTGGCCGTTTTCAACAAGACGCATAAGAACATCGTGTTTACGGTGGAACAAGAAACTGATGACCGCGTGCCATTTCTAGACGTAGCACTAGCACGCAGATCAAATGGATCATTACAGCGAGGTATATATCGAAAGAAAACCTGCAGTAGGCAATATATACACCTCCGCAGCTACGTACCGATTGGTCTGAAACGGGGTCTTGAACGCTGCTTGACAAATAGAGCAGAAAGAATCTGTACGGAAGATACGAAAGACTTGGAGATAGGCATGTTACAGGATTTCCTCTCTGGTAACGCCTATCCTGGGGAATTTATCACCAGAAGCATGCAATAGAGACCTATGCAGGCCCCATTAGACACAATTGATAAGAAAACGACCTAGTTTACTTTGTCGTTCAAAGGGGACGCGGCAGCCGAACTGATAACGCGCTAACTAACCGACGACACTTGTCATTTAGATAGAGACTCCAATCATTTAATCAGCACTTAATACGGTCAACGTCAATCTGTAAAGAGCTGAGATCACAAATATTCTAGATTTCTAAGTCATCAACATAAAGGAAGGCGTTGTTGGGAATAATGTTGAGAAGGTCATTGATGTATAGTAGAAACAACCGCAGACCGAGTATGGATCCTTGAGCGACCCCAGTGGAGATCGGAATAGGAGAAGAAAGGTCTGATCTAGTTTTTACTCTTGAAGTCCTCTCACCAAGAACGGATGTAATCCAACGGAGAACCCATCACTGGGTGCCATAAGCTTCTAGTTAGTGTACAAAAGGACCGTGTGGGACACGGTCAAATGCTTTAGCGAAGTCGAAATAAATAGCATCCGAGTTGTGACCATTGCCTTTAGCGTTTGTCAGACTATCCATGAAGATTAGCGCATTGGTTATGCATGAACATTTGAGAAGAAAGCCATGCTGGGGGGAACAGAAAGGTTTATTTAGGAAGAAATATTCAAGGGTGGTACGTTTTACCAAACGCCCCATTACCTTGCATGGGGTGCTGGTGAGGCTGATCGGCCGATAACCAGCAGGAAAGTGACGATCGCCTACCTTGAATATAGGGGTGATGATGATCTCTGTCCACGCCTGCGGAAGAATGTTGGTCCGAAGTGTCTGTTTAAACAGACTATAGAGAAGCACCGCCAAACAAATGGTAGCTTCTTTTAGGATCCGAGGATGGATCCCATCTGGCCCCATTGCACTATAAGGGTTGATCTTAAGCAAGAGATCCTGAACATCGAGCACATAGGATTCAGCTGTAAGGAGTGAGCATTAGAATTTTCTCCCCGGAAGAATCGGATGCCAATTTGGTGAACCCACATTGTAAACTGCGTGGTAGTATTCTCTGAGCACCTCAGCAATCACAAAGGCGTTGGAGAAGGTTTCCTCGTCGGGTAGCCGCAGAGTAAACCCTGAGGGCTTAGTTTTTATCTGACGATGCATGTATTTGAAGCGAAAATTCTTACTCTCGCGGGCTATTAGTACGATTTTTGACTGTGCCCTTTAAGTGTGTTGGTGGCCTTCCTGCGGGAACCCGTTTCATACAGAGCGAAAGGCTTCCAGATCGTCCGACTTTCCCGCTAGTTTCTGCTTAGAGAATAGATGAGAACGTAAGTCAGGAAGACGACGTATGTTCCGCGGAAGCGGTGGGCGGGATGAGAACTTTCATAGTTCGCGAGGAAAAAGTGCCTTATCAGCTTCGTGGCTAGCAGCTTTGAAAGAAAGTTAGTTTGTTGTCACTGAATCGGACACAAGTTTAAGTGTGCTTAAGAATGTCCTTAGTGCGTCAAAGTGAGCTTTCTGAAAATTTCTAAGAAATGTCTTTGTTACGGCGTTTTTGAACTAGTGACAGACATATGATCACTATGTCACAGCGGTGGTTTGTTGACCACTACACTAGATGAGCTTCATTCGTAATAACAAGATCAAGCAATGAGGGCGTGTGTCCTGGACGGTACCGTGTAGGTAGCTCGACAGGTTGTGTCCAGGCTCTTTCATGGATCAACATTGCTAGGGATTTCGAAAATCCGCAGTCAGAGTCCTCATGAGGAGCAGCTACGTAGTTGAGTATGAATACGTTGAGGTTACCCATAATGAGAAGATGGGAGAACCGTTAAGTAGACGGGAGATGGCCTATGGCGGCAAGAATGGCCTCATCATCAGATGCGCTGCACGACGGCGATCGATAAATAACACCGATAAGGAACGTGTCACGACTGCGAAGCCGGAGTTTGAACCACGGTCCGTCACACTTCCCTGGGGAGGTTAATTCCTCTATGACAGTTGGTACTGGCAGATTCTGGCTTAGAAAAACGGCACAGCCTCTCATACGACCACGAACGGAGTCTGATTGGTGCATTAAGTATCCATGAGCATGCAGTTCGTTACCACTGAAATATGCGTAAAGCGATGTTTCTGATAAGGACCAACTGTCTGACTTCAGGTAGTTTGTTTAAACGGCTCAGACAGTTGGTGTACACGCACTTGCGTGCTACTTACTCATTTGGCTGGGTGCAAAAAAAGGGAAAAGTGCGCGAAAAAGAGCTTGAGAGAGCAGTTCTAATACAGAGGAGGAGCGCGTAGACGGTGTCAGAGTTTCCTTCGTCATCTTGGAGGGTAGCGGCCGTTTCACCGCAGCTTGAACATATGTGAGTGTCCCTGTGGGACGCCCCGTCCGCTTCTGTTGGCCCAAGACCGGTGGCTAGGACAGTCCCCACTTTTTAAGCAAACGGAGGGTGATTTGCAGTTTTACACCCTCGAAAATTTAGGTTACAAGACAACTTATCACGAAATGATCATGATCCGGCAGATGGAAATGTGGCTGGAATGGGTCAAGTATGAGCCTTTCTGGATGTTGGAGGTGACCCAAGCAGACTAAATGGGTTGTAAAGCATAGGAATAAAATAATTTTCAACATGAAGTTTTGGAGATAGGATGGTGAGGGTTTAGAGCAAAATTGTTGTTCTGTAGCGCCAGTGGATGCTACTGTTTCACACCCGTGCAGTTCTAAAGACGTTTAGACATACAGGGGATGCGATCAGCCGCCACTGATGTGCGTGTGGGCACAAGGGCTGATCCATTCGGAGGTACTGGTCCCTCTACGAGAATAGGAATAAAGTCTTTCGCGTTGGCTTGAAGTTTGAGGTCAGCCTCGATGCGTGATCTTGTTTCATCAAGCTGGGAACGTTTCTACCGCCCATGCACTGAGCGATCCAGTGAGATTCCCTTCAGATTAGTATGGCTTAACTTTGGCTGAACTGCCTTGTCCAGTACTTCACACGTGTTAATCTTTACGAGTAACGTTACAAGAAGTCCGAGTGACTTCTTAGTAGCTTTGGAGTGAAGTCTGCCGACAGAAACTAAGTTTGTTAATTCTGAGGGGAATAAGGTGTTTAACACCACTCTGGCTTTTTCCCCTGGAGAGAATGTGGTCGAAAATCGTCCCCACAAAACGAGCCTCCCCACCCGGAGTGTCTTGTCCTTCAATTTTGTCGCGGTTTCCTCAATTTGAGCTGTAAACAAAGCCACTGCCTCACGGGCACCCACCACGCCTAGAAAGGTGAGTGCAATATACTCGTTCAGTGGGTTTAGTTCTGACTTCGTATCAGACAAAGTCGTTTGTGTTTCCACAAGAGCTCTTTCAACCGTGGTCATGTGCAGTGAATAGACCTTTTAAGACGTCTTGCAACTGCGCTTAAACGCGCCTTTTATCTGCTCACCGAAAGTGGCGAGCAGCGGGGCTGATACAACCCCGGACAAAATGCACCATTCGCGAAGAAGATAGCTCATGCAAATAAGTGCCTTCTTTGAAGAAGCCAACAGAGTGTACTGGTCCTCCTTGAGACCGGTGCAGTTGGTGTGGTATCAGCGTAGGCACGTCTAGCACTGCATACCGTTCTAACCAGTCATGCGACGGCCGAATCGGCCATAAACACTCGATGCAATGATGCCGCTAGATCTCGTGCGTGTTATTCCGAAAAAACGTGGCGTGTTAGCGTTATAAAAGCGGTAAGCAACATGCACAGAACAAAGAGCGAGGAAATATTGGAGCCGAGCAAACATCCACTAGGATAATAATCGGCTAACTTGATAGATTGAACAGTGACAATAACTGTGTGCTATCTGATGCCCAGAGCACCGAAAATGAAATGTAAAACAGTTACAGGTATTGTAACCCAAATAAATTAATACGTAACAAACTTATTATGCTATTCGATAAATAATAACAGTAATCGTATGTAAGTTTTCAATGCACAACACATAAATTGGGAAAAAATATGAGAAAAAAACGACAGCGAGAACATTTGACCAATCTTCCAGATACCCGACACACCATCTTACGGAATACTCCAACCATTTTTCTCCTGTGCTACCTACAATCTGGACATTTATCTGGCAATGGGCATCATATTTTGGATACCCAATGCTGCATGCCTATATTATGTAACGGAGGACCCTTCTGGGGGAAGCTGTGCAGCGACCTCTTAGACTGACATAAAGGTTGTCGGTTTTTTGATAAAAATTTGACACATTCTGATGAGGCATATTTATTTAACCCAATTACATTGCTACTTCTGTTAGGGCGGAATTCATTCAAGTTTCGCGAACGCGCGCTATAAGCAGCGAGTCGACGATTGAGGGATTGAGATGGGGGTTTGAGGCAGGGGCCACTGAGTGGGCTGTGGCCCATCTCGCGCTTCTTTTCTTTCTCCTCTTGGTTGCTACCGTTGGTCCCAGACTAGACTAGAGCTAACTACCTATCATATTTCCAAACACTGCTGGAAATATACGGCTTGTTTCCAAACCTCACTGCCTTCTATAGTTCGATGCCTGTTGGGACTACATTTCGATTGCTCTTCAAGAAAGGCGTATTAAGTTGTTAGTGGACGAGGGTCTAGCGCATGCCCACTTGTCCACTACATATACGGGGCCCCGCGATCCGGAATGGCCCACCAATCAGAAATGGCCTCACGCTCACTGCCCGCCGAACTCAAGCTCTGGTTGGTCATCCTCCTCAGCCAGTTGCACGGACGCGGCCTACCCGCGTGTACGGTGGCCTGAAAGGAAGCGGAAGGGAGTATGTGCGAGAAAACTAAAAGGCGGCACACTACAAGATACTACACAATACAAATTAAACCCGTGCGTCCATGCTCGTTTTGATCGCACATTACAATAGCGAATTTCGAAAAGATTTAGGATAACGGTCAATGAAATCAAATATATATGTGTCCATTCGAGGATTTCATTTTCTGCACCAGGTACCAAGCCAATAAGTCGATTTGTTTATGTAAAGCCATTTTCTCGAACACTAAAGCTGAGGACATCACGGTCTACGACGAGTAATCAAGCAGCGAGTTAGAAGGCAACACACTAGATGGGAGGGAAAATAAAACGAATGACAAAAATACCTGGGGGACTTTTCACCAAGGTGAAAAGCTCAGACGGAAACCACAGCAAAGAAGAAGAAAAGGATGCTAAAGGATATAATCATTTGCCAGTTTTGGTCTATGAGTTGAAAGATGAAAATGACGTCG
The DNA here is from genome assembly GCA_014338405.1 of Paragonimus skrjabini miyazakii. NCBI lineage: Eukaryota > Metazoa > Platyhelminthes > Trematoda > Plagiorchiida > Troglotrematidae > Paragonimus > Paragonimus skrjabini miyazakii. Next base: position 9,257 of record JTDE01008484.1, on the reverse strand, counting down.
GAGCTCAAGATGTACCAGAAGTCTCCGCTCTTGGATGGGTGAGTTGTGGGAAATTGACGAACGCAAAGGGGAAACTAGGCAGTAAGCGGGGGCAGAAAGTGGAAAAACGGTGAGTAAGCAGAACTGCAACAAAGAGATCGTGCAAAATGAAGGGATAAAAATTGGGTAAACGGAAGGGATAGATTCACCAACTCCACAAAAGAAACACATACTGAAGGCAGAGGCCAAAGGTTCCCGGATCCTGTCAGTTTTTCTTGCACAGCGTCAAGCGGGTGTCTGTTGAGCTGAAAGGCAGTCATTGAAAACAGGGTAAAGCGCCACTCTCGGGGAGTACAGTAAATTCCAGAAACAAGGTAAGATTACTTGCATAGTAGAATTGTTGGAAAATGAGTGTCAAGTGGTGTTTTATAACGATGGCTAGAGGCGCTGCTAACGACATCAGGGGGAAGACCGTTCCAAAGGTTAATGAGCCTGTAAGAAAAGAATTGCTGCCTAAGGAAGGCCCGAGGACGAAGCTTGAAATGCTTCTTGTTATGTCCTCGCCGGCCGTCATTATTCGCTATGATGAAGGACTGTTCAACGAGATCTACTCTAAACAGAAAGTGTGTAAGAATTAAATCACTGCGGAATCGTCGAACTTCAAGTGGGTATAAATCAAGAATTTCAAGTCGGGACTCATACGCGACATTCCTTGAGCCTCTGATTCGTTTGGTAGCCGCGCGCTGGATACGTTGAACAGCTAGCATTTCTTTCTTCAGGCAGATATACACGACCTGATTAGAATACTCAAAGAGCGGTCTCATATAAAGCCAATAAAGCGTTTGAACCACTCTCTTTACTGCGCGGGAGAAAGTGCGCGTGACCATTTTGAGAGCGGCAAATCCTTTTTCACCGCCATCTCGTGGTGATGTGCGAAAGATGAGTAAGACAACAACCAGATGTCCAGATCTTTCTTCGGATCGATTTCCATGATATCTGCTGTGCCGAGTGCGCTGACTCACGAAGGCATTGTCAGAGTCTCCACCGAGTGAGATATGTGCGCACTTATTGTTATTTAGCAAGAGGCTCCAATCGTCCGATCAGCGCTTAATCGCGTGGAGGTTAATATGTAGTGCACTGGGATCAGTTGCATTCCAGATTTTTGGGTCCTCGACATACGGAAGGACGTTGATGGAAATAGTTCCCGTAAGATCGCTGATGTACAGTAGAAACAAAAGGGGACCTAACACTGACTCTTGAGGAACTCCCGCAGAAATGAAGGAGGTGGATGGAAGAACTGGTTCGGCTTTAACTTCAAACGTTCTATTGTCAAGGAAACAGGCAATGCAACGAAGAACCTCGCCTTGGATACCATAGGACTCCAGTTTATGGTTCAGGGGGCCGCGTTGGACACGGTCGAAAGCGTTGGAAAGGTCAAAGAAGAGAGTACCAGAGATGTGGCCGTGGTCTTCGGCCTCCATGAGACTATCCATGAAAATAAGCATATCAGTCATGCATGGCCGGTTCGGAGGAAAGCCATGCTGGGTGGAAGAAAAAAGACGGTATGATAAAAAGTGATTGAGGATGGCACGCTTCAATAGGCGCTCCATCACCTTGCATGGAATGCTAGTAAGGCTGATTGGCCGATAGCTAGCCAGAGAGTTCAGGTCGCCCGTTTCAAATGTGGGCGTGACCGTCACCTCTTTCCATGCGCTATGGAGAATGCCAGTAAGGGGTGTCTGGTTAAACAGCTTATAAAGGGGCTTTGCCATACTGGCAGCTGCTTTTTTGAGAAGTCTGGGATGGATCTCGCCAGGACCCATTGCAGTGTATAAGTTGACCTTGGATGAAATTTCTTCAAATTTTAGCACAGAAAACTCAACGGTAACGAGTGGTTGCCGGAAATTCCGCAGCGGAGGAATGGGGTGCCAGACTGGCGGTGCGACGTTGTAGGCTGCCAAATAGTATTCCCTAAATAACTCAGCCACAACTAGGGAGTCAGATGAGATCTCCCAGTCGGACAGTAGCAGAGAAAAAGCCGAGGGGTTATCCTTTCTTAGTCGTTGCATAAGCTTCGCGAATAAGTAGGAACGGTCATCGAGAAGACAACGTATTCTGCGTGGAAGATGTGGCCTATATGAGAAAGTGTACAATTTGCACGGTACAAGTAAGTCGTCGGCGTTCTCAATTGTGCTTTAAAGCGCGCAATAGTTCTGGTCTACGGAGCCTTAGTCAGAAGGAAGTGAACCTAGGTGACTTCTTAGACCGTTAAAACCTGCTGATGAAAATTTCGAGCTGGTTCTTGTAACCAGTAACAGATAAGATCAAGGATGAATAGAGGGTGGTCACTTTGTTCAGGTGACGGTTGGGTGATCACTCTCTCTACTAGGCGGCTTTCGTTAGTGCTAACTAGATCAAGCAGAGAGGTATCCTGACCAGGACGATGCCGCGTTGGGGCGTTGGCATGCTGTGTCAACGCTCTCCGTGGTTTAAGCGTCGATATGGAAGTCCAGAATCCGCTACCACATTCCTGGTGAGAAACTGATGCCCAGTTGGTCTTGGGTGTATTAAAGTCGCCCATAATAAGCAGATGAGTGGAGTTTGGTGGTTCTAGGAAGTTGTCTTGGTTTATAAGAGGAGTGTCGTTAGCAGAGACGTCGGATGCTGGAGAACTAAAGATAACACCCACTAGGGGGGGAGATTCGGCCATGCAATTTTGGTCGAAGCAGCAGAGCGTCGTATTTATCAGAGGGGTGTAATTTACCAATAAGCATGGATGCCGGGAGACAATGCTGCAGGAAAATTGCAGAACTCTCCATTCTCTCTCCGGCAAAGTCAGTTCGGTAAACTGAATACGCGGGGACTCTCAGTTCGCTGTCACGGATGTCACTTGTAAGCCAGGTCTCCGTGCAAGCAAATATGTAGGGTTGTGTGTCATGAGTTAACTTTCCGATTTCCGGTAATTTATTGAACAATCTCAGACAGTTCGTATACATGCATTTAAGAGTTACTTCCTCACTGGACTTCTCGAGAAAAGAGAGAGGAGAGTGCGAGGAAGAGTTTGGGAGAGAGGACCTAGAATTGAGGAGGGTGGTGGCGTTGGACCAAGTCTGTACTGCCGAGTGATTCTGATAGCCCTCTTTTGAGGCTGTGGGCGCGACGTTACTGCTTGTGCGTATGTCAACGTCCCTACAGGATGCTTGACCAGCAACCTTAGTGTCGCAACTTGCGACCCCTGTACCATTGTTATATTTCGCTTTGTCGTAGGGTGTTCGGGAGTTTGTGTCCATGGAAAATTTGACTTATTCGCCTGCTGGATGTGGAAGCAGTGTGCGCGATTTTATCGAGCCACTCATAGGAACGGCTTATAAGACGGGCCATCAAAACGCATTCTGATTTACGTGCGGCATCATAGCAGGCTCCCGTCGTTCCGAATTCTTGGAAGAGAGAATTTTCTGCGAAACCCCTTGGTAGTTCCTAGCTTGAATGACTTGAAAAACGGCATTCAAGCATATTTAAGAATATTTGTTTGAGATTGGAAGCCTGAGGGCGAAATATTGCCGAGGTTCATAACCGGGAAGAACTCTTGTTCAAGGCTTTTTTCGGTTTGAAAATTTGGGGAACTTAGCCCTTGGTTGGAGTTTGAATGTCAGAGACATCTCTAGCCGATTCGGGAATGTGGATACTGCAGACAAGTGGTTATGAGCTCTATCCTTGTCCGCTAACAATCTTAAACGCCTTTCCTGAAGATTAGTCGAAATGTAGTTCCAACAGTCCTCGAACCGAATGAATGTAGTGGGGTTTGGAAACAAACCATACACTTTCAGTAATGTTTAGAAATGCAATAAGCAGTTAGTTCCAACCTTGTCTGGAACCAACGACAGCAATCAACAGAGGAAAAATGAGGAGCGCGAGGTGAGCTACAGCCTACCCAGCGACACTCAATAGGGCGCTACGCACACAGCGTCCTCAATTTGCACCACTGGCACATAGGCCTTAGTGGATACTAATGAAGCAGTCACCAGTTGCGGCTTCTGATCCCCATAATTCGTGACAGTTTTAATCTGCTACTCGCGATTCGCCCGTTCTTGCTGACAGTAATCGAAAGAAACCTCTCTCAGGTGGACTTTGGCAGATTTCAATGTCGCTGATTTTTCCACAACTGTCTCGGAACTGAGAATGGCTTACGAGGTTACCAAAAGTCCAAGTGACCTTTTGGTTGTTTTAGCGCGTAGCCTGTTCGCGATTACGAGAGTTGTAATGTCGATGGATAGTGAAGACACCAAGACTGACTTAACCAGTTCAGTTGGAGAAGACATTGTTGGGACTCGGTCCCATGGAACAAATCGTCTCTCTCTGAGGGCTTTCTCTTTCATATTCGCTGCTTCCTCCTCTGTGACCGAAACACCAGAGAGATCAAGCGCTATGTATTCATTTAAGGAGTGTAGTTTTAGTTTCATTTTGGACCGAGAACGTTGGTATCAATCCA
>JTDE01008483.1:8694-21899 GCA_014338405.1 Paragonimus skrjabini miyazakii | reverse complement strand
ATAAAATCCAGTTTTCACGAGCGTCTTCTCATTAACCGTTTTGAAGATTATCTTCTCTGCCGTTGGATATTGAGAAAGGCATTTTTGGATTAACCGATTAGGCGTAACTCTTTGTGAACCTTGAATCGTTAGCGAACGATTCAATATATCCGTTACATTCCAGGATCTGCCGACGCCAACACCGACGCCCTTCCCAGATTACATATTGACGCGGTTTCAACTTCTTCAGAGATAAGCCCAGAGAAACTGGCAGAAGCATAGCTGAACGACGAAGAGCTATATCAACCAGAGACATTCTCATCTCTCCGGTTATCCAAGGTTCCCCTTCCTCACTCTCATTCCACTATTCTGTGCGACGTATCTACTCCCATTCCGAGACCGTGTGTTCCAATAATTTGTCGTAGACCCCTGTGCGACTTCCTGCAATCGCTTTCACACCCCCGAGTACGCGACACTCTCAAACTCATTTCTCAACGTTACGTGTGGCTTGGTATGAATCGGGATGTACACATTTGGGCAAAATCCTGTTTGCATTGCCAACGTAGCAAGATCCGTCATCATGTTGTCTCCGCACCTCACCACTTCCCCACAACGAATTCTCGTTTCTCTCACGTCCATTTGGATATTGTTGGTCCTCTGCTCCTTCCGATAAAAAGACTTTTCTGCTCATTTGTGTTGATCGTTTCATTCGTTGGCCGATGGCTATTCCCATGTCAGACACCACCAGTATTACAGTTGTCAGGGTTTTTCTGTTCCACTGGGTTGTTAACTTCGGTGTACCTTCAGTAGCTACTACTGATGGAGGCGCGCAGTTCTAATGCCAGCTCTGTGAACACATCAAATCGACCGCTTATCACCACTCTTCGAATGGTCTAGTGGAACGTTTCCACAGACAACTGAAATCATCATTTATCGCGCGATTTTCAAAGCACAAATGGGCGGAGTGCCTTCCACTTACCCTGTTAAGTTTCAGACAAACCATTATGGGAAATCCTGGAGTCAGTCCTGCAGAACTAGTCTATGGATCAAGTCTGCGACTGCCCGGTGAATTGTTCCAAGGTTCACCTCACATAACTGATCCAATGAACTACGTGCAAGACCTTCGGAGACATTTGGCGAACATTCGCTCAATCCCTACGCGGAAGCATACACGGTTAGGTCGTAGTCCCCGTGATTTACATACATGCAAACATGTGTTTATTCGCTGTGATTTAGTAGAGCGTTTACTGCGATCTCCATACTCTGAACCATTAGGACTAATATCACGCGATGACAAATACTTCATCATTGATCGCGCAGGGAACCGTGATACCATCAGCATTGACCGTCTGAAAGTGGCGTTTGTAGACAGTGACTTTCCACAATCACCAAACAAATTAACACGTCAGTTTACATCAAATCCTCCCCTCCCTACTACCCAGGCAGTTTCCATAATCCCAGTTACCACTTACGGACACCAACACATCCCCGCCGCATTTAACCACCCGCACATTTAGACATATTAATTTGTCTACTCGTTTCCATTAAATCGCTTCAGTCTTTTACATTTTGCCTTCTATTCGAACATCAACGCTTGCTTGAGATGCTCTGGAAGGGGAACATTGTAGAGTTTTTCATTATTTTGTACTTCACTTTGCTAACATTGCGCAACTGCTGCATCAGACCGCATAGTACATTTTTGTTTGACTTGAGTAAAAACAATAACAATACGTTTTCGAATAAACTCTGCTGCACGTGCTTGCTGGTTCTTCCTAGCATGCCAGTGGTTGCCATCCAGTTTAAAACATCCTATTTGTTGGATTAACTTTCAGCTCTTACTTCGCATCCTCAGCTACGCTTGGAACAATCCGAATACTTTCCAGCGTCCTTGGACGCCTCACGAACATTGTCAATCTTTGGTGATCCGGTCCTTGACTTCACTCATTATCGTTGTATCGAGCATTAATTTAGTTCACATATCGGTTCCAGTAGAGAAGCCAGCAGTAGTGCAGCATCTGAGCAGGCTGCACCATCTAGTCATATAGCAATTGGATAATGAGAGAGAGGGCTGTACAGAGGAGGAAAGAAGAAATGGGAGTAGAGAGGGGGAAGTATGAGAAAAAGTGTAATTAACAAAATTAATGGTACACGGGCTATATGTGCCTGGTTGTCAGTGACTCTCTTGGGATAATAGACCATCTACCTTTTTCTTGAATAATTCGACTGACGGCGTCAGGACAACCCGGTGCATTCCATGTTGAACAGACTCAGACGGCAAAACAACATCGTCTACATAAGAGACCACTACCTGGTACAGAAACGTCGTACTTACGGCATATGAGACCCACCGTCTCAGTGACTGTGGAAAGGGTTTCTTCAGGGTGATTCGGCGGGAATAAGAGGCCCTATACCAGTATGAGGTCACCTATCAAACGACTGCAAACTGCAGGAAACAGTGCCAGTTTTGACAGACAGTCCCGATATGACAAACAAAATAGACCCTCAGCTCTCTTACTGGCCCTTCTCTGGATAGCCTATGGAACCGTTACGCCTCTCTTCCAGTGCGGCGCACGTGCACAAATGTTGACTTTCAGTAGTAACCTTACTGGCATGTTGCAGATGCGTCGATTTAGGAACTTCAGAGAACCCTACCGAGCATTGCCAACCTGCTACTGGCTTTCCCTGCCAGCAGCATAGTGGTGGTACTGGGACAGAGGTCCAGTATAAAGATACATAGGTCGCTTTCCTAGTGGACGATTGCTAACGTGGCCTCGCCGATGCGATATGTCCCAACACTGTGATGAATGTACATGGCCATTGACTTGGACCTGTTGAACAACAGTCGATTTTCTGTGGACCATGTATACAGGACATCCAGCTCTCTTTAAAAGTCTTTCATATCTCTGGGATTGCGTGAAATAGGCCAACGTACTGTATCATCAATTGATATCACAGCAGGAGAGTTAATTACAGCTGGAAAGTCGCTGACAGGCTATGACTGAAAGGTACTCAGTATAGAGCCTTGTGGCCCACTAGTTGTGGTGATGAATGACAGAAAGTTCACCATTAACTTTAACTCTGTATGTGCGACAGGTTAGGTATTGTTTGAGCCACAAACAAACCTCACTGCGTAGACCCATATTGTCCAGTAGTATACTGTGATCAACTTTATCGAATGCTTTCGTGAAATCCAAGAACACTACACTGAATGAGAGACGTTTTTCTACAGACCTTGTCTACAAGTCGGCGGCAACCAATATATTTGTTGTACATCGGCGACCGTTTCAGAATCCATGCTGTTTCGGTGCAAACAATGGGTGGGTATCCAAATGACCTAATGCGAAATCATCCACTGTGCTCTCAAATAATTTTTGACGTGTTTTATCATAAAGTAGTCGGTCTAAAGTTACGATCTATCGTCATATCCCCGCCCTTCCAGCCGGATTCCAAGTAGCTGGAATGCAACCAGTAAAATCTGATTGTTAGAATAGACGAGCAAGCGGTTTTGCCAGTTCACTTCAGCATTCTTTCAACACGAGTGGGGTACCTCGTCAATCATCAGGGACTTATTAGCGTTTAGCTGGAGTAACTTAGTGCGCACGCTTGCCGATGGTTAGGGGGTGAATCCAAAGGACGAGTAAGACCGAAAATTGCGGCGTAGGGCTACGTCTCGGCCGAGCTGTTGAAGACAGATTCATCCTGAGCACGTAATATCCCTGCTACCCCAGAATTAGAAGTGGTGAATCCTGAAGCTCCCATGAGACAAAACAGCAGCTTCCGACCTGGTCAGGGATGGTACGTAGATGGAGAATCTTTTTAGAAAGCCAGCAGTGTATCTCGCGAGTAAGACTTGGTGGACCCCGCGGTCGGTGCATAAGGTTACCGTGCACCGATTACGGCAACATGTTTATGCCACGTGTGAGGCACCATCCGTTTTTTCCTCAGACGCCTGGCTGGGGTCTTGAACCAGGACAGCTTTCAGGCGGAGCGTAAAATGTATATTCCGATTGAATTAATTACTGTGGTGTTCACTTGGTATGGTCTAGAGGTTGACCTGCCATGCTGCACTCGCCAGGTGGTGGACAGTTATTTTGGGATGAGTGTTCTCGTATCTTTCGACGGTTGGCTGGTCTAAAGTTGTGTTGAGCTGTCACTTGAGGTTGGGTGGTGGTGGCGTCACGTTAGACGGAAGCCGGTTGTGGCGTGGTCGCTTGCACCCGAAGGGCGCACCAACTTCGGCGATATCCAACACATGATATTCGGTAGTTATTACCATGTTTTGTCGGAATGTCCTGTGACGTTCTGCTCGCTTCTTTGGTTGGTTGACGCGCTCACTGGGTCCCGTTTCCTGCACTAGATTGTAGAGGCCAGCGGTAGCAACATCGGAGGTTAGCCTACTAGTGAGACCTGCCTGCCCAAGGCTAAATTCGCCTAGAACGATGGCGTGAAATTCTCGGAGTGTAGTGACTCCTCTATTGGTACTGTGCATTCTTCCATCCCACTCTAAGGTTACTGAAGGGACACGATAAATAACGCCGGCAAAGACGGGTTATCAGTGAGATATCCCAGCAATCATCTATAAAGATTCGTCAAGTGACTGCGGAGCTGGATCTCTTATGGTTATGCGTAATTCGTTGTTATATAGGTCGCTACGTTTTTCCTCCTACCGACCAGCCGGTCGTTACGACGGATGGATTAACCAAGACGGCACGTCTCCAGGGCGGATACGTCGGGCGTTCACTCGGTCTCCACCACACCTACCATGTTAGCTTGCTTTGTGTCAGAAAGCAGGCTCACTTCCCGCAACTTGCCCTTGGAAAAAGAGCGTCATTAGAATACAACACCATCTGGAAAAGTGTACTTGCGTACCCTTATTTCGGTTGGTGTCTGGCTTCAGATGATCAACGGCTAGTTCCCAGGCAAAGCCAACACTTCTGAGATCGGCTGTATCAGGAATTTTGACTATGTTGAAGTCGAGGTGCTACTGGTGACAACGCTTGTTGCCCTAGGAGGTATACTGGTAACAGACGTTCTACGTTCAGACCTTACTCCGTCGGCGTGAAATCAAAGCTAAGGTGGTAAGTTGTTTTCTGTGTGTACCACCCCGGAAGCACAATGGATAACATACCTCCTGTGAGGAGTGTAGTTCGTGAAAGTCTGGGAATGAGATGGAGCTCAGTGCCGCTGGGCGCCGGAGGCGCTAAATAAAGAATGCTCTGTATTCTGTTACGCTCATGTTTTTTGTAACCCAAGAAAACATACACGGGTAAATGCCGTGTTTGTGGGCGACCACCGCATCCACATGGTTAAACTTCTCTACGTTGCATAAAAACAACTTACACTTTCAGTCGTATTGGGAACTTTCGAAATTACAATATGTCGTCCATTGGGTCTGCTTGACTGCCCAACGGAAGTCAAGTTTCTGCCTCAGGCAATAATTTCTGAATCTAGGCAGGAAAGACGCCGTTGAAAGAACGTCCTCCAAAAACCTTATTCGGCCGGGCATGACACGAATTAGCGGAAGACGTCCGTTTCGCGTCGGATGTGCGAAGCATAAGCAGGACGCAAGATCTTGATTGCAACCGATCGTCGGCTTTTTTTAGGTAGAGCGGCATGCCTTCACCTTCTAAGGCGTTATAGATAGTGAGGCTGTCTAGCGACCCCTAGACATTAATAAAATCCAGGCGTATTTGTGTTCTGCATTCTGAGATGGGTGACAGTTGTGCGAATCTTACACTCGACCAACGGTTTAGAGCTTTCCGGCTTGTGCTGATAAACGGCAGGGACGCACCAACGCGCTGTGACAAGGTCATACCGCGTTTGCCACGCTTCTGCATAACGCGTCCTCCTAAAAACTTTTAAGTCGTTGAAACACGAAGCGTGCGGCCTTGATTTTGTGTGGTCAGGGCTGGGTAATCTGGATTTTGTGTGACAGGGACTTATGGCCTAGGAGATTAGTGGTTAGTAGGGGCCATTTAGAAGGCACCGACTGCGTTGATGACTGTCGTGCGTTTGGTGGGAAGCCAGTGTTTACGCTCCCTGCCTTCATTTATGCCTTCCCCGTTGATCCTTCCTCTTACGTTCGACGTCTTTTTGGTGATTGCGAGTCTTCCTCGTAAAGACGGACATGACCATTCGAGCTACGCGCGCGACAGATCATTCCCCTTAAGACCGTTGATTCCGATATATTACTAAAGCTTGATACCGTTTAATTGTCGAATCTTGCTCTCACGCAGTAAGCTCGTCCTTACTTCCTAATGACAATCTCTTGTTTATGTGTATCCTGGCTTTGTTCGCGCTTTATCGCCTCGTTATTACGTGACTTGAGGCATTCGGCTGTGTTCACATGGATCGCCGAGCTCGGAACTTGTAATTTCTGTGAATTCCACATCCAGGTTTGTTGCCACTTTCTTCCACTTCGTTTTTCGATATTCTTCTTGTACCTTAGCACCTTGTGAATAAGAGGCCCGCCTTTACGGCCGTCTTCCTTTTTGGATACCAAGTCGGTTGCCCAGTGTTCCTAGAGTTTATGGGCGCTCGCCATATTACAGACGCAACCGTTCTAGTTTCAGTCCGTCGGCAGACGTCGCGGGTAGACTGCGTGCAGCTCGAAGAATCACCAGACACCCGGGTCAACATCGACCTCGAGCGTAATCGCAACAATGATAAGTAGATACTTGTACTAAGTTAATAGCGTGACCCGTGAACCCTACTGCCCAGTTCACGCAATCGCAAGCACGCCTAACACATGCTTCAGACATGCACTTGTCTGGCGCGACATACAAATAGACAGTAGTCGAACGAAGTGTACAGACCGGCAGTTCACACAAAGCAAGCCATATTGACTTAGGTATATCTTCCTGTACCGCTTGCCTTCTCATTGAGAAGTGAATGGGGAGGTAGTAGGGCTAGAAATATTTGAGGTTCCGCAGAGGCGTCCATCCAAACTCAGCAAGAGCGTTACGAAGATCGCAAGTGAAACGAGAAAATCTGGCGGGTTGTTACACTATGGAATCCCTCGGAAACTATTTCTGTTTAGACGGTGGTTTTCCTTTCGGAACGAGCCAGTAGTGATTGGGGCTAGGTTATCTGCATAATGGTCTAATGATTTCGGTGGTATTTTGCAGTGATTTTAAGAACTGAGTTTGACAAGAGCAGTGGAGGGAGTAAAGCTTGCTTGGTTGGAGTTATGTGCTCACTTAATGTTGAAGATCTGCAATGTACTTGCAAGGGAGTTTCGGCAGCATTTCTCAAAAACTCCTTTCTATGCATATGAGTGGTAGTTCCAGCTTTTCGCCTTGAATGCTGGTTATAAGTCGTAATTTTCTCAACTGTCTTGTTTGGGAATAGTATTTTACCGAAAAAGGCCGCCTTATTAGTCTGGTACCCGGTGCAGAAACTGAACTCGTCGAAATCTGCGTTATGGACTCAAATCTGTTTGTTTTAATTAACCGCCAACTGAAAACTACCTTATCGTAATTGTTTTCCGAAACTCGGTATTGTAACGATCTTGCTGCCGTGTTGTTGGCGCCACTTTTGTCTTCAATTGCGTAAGTCGTGTGCATGTCTTATTGGGCCTTTGGCTTACGCTTGCTTTTATTGTTTCCTTCCACAGGACTATCGTTGGAACCCTTACTTCAGAAGAACGCTGTCTCCCGGTGTCTCTACGTTGTTCAAAAATGGTTTACGAGTGTAACGGGTACAGGAAGCCAGAACGTCTGGCTTGCCTGTTACAGTATAGCTGCTGTTGTTGTGGTCGATTTCGTGTGGCAACGTTAACGCAGGAATGTTCGAGTCATTTTTAATTTATTTTTAATTTGTTGATTACTTCATTTTAATTTGTTTACTTTTATGTGTAAGAAATGTATTGTGTTGCGGCTTTCAAAGCGACGTTTGAGAATTGTGAATTTCACACTTTCTCACACTTTTATGAGTGCCTTTAGAGGTACATGAATGATGTGGGCATTATTTACGTTCGTAGAACGAGCCGTAGGTGGAAAGCTGCTTTGAAGTACAATAAAGTAAGGTGACATGGCCTCCTGAAGACCGTGTGGATTTATTATCGTTGTACGAAGCATAAAAAACGCGGGAGTGTATGCAGAGGTGTACGACGTGTCTAGTGGGTTAGTTGTTGTTAGTTTTAACAAATCATATTTCGCGATACATGTTGTGGATCACGATTTTATGTGGTCCGGCGAGATGCGTGTCTGGTTCTGAGCTGTTTCGAGTCTGTTATATGAGTCCCATCCTGCGAGTCGTGGACGCACCGTCAGTGAATTGAACGAAAGCATGAGTATGTTCCAGTACAATACACCAACTGCTGACATTAAGCATTACGTATCGGATGTTTATAGAATGTTTATCACAACTGCTGACGTTGAAAACATCCACTCCAAGTTGAAGCCTGCAGTGTCAAGTGAGTTTGTTATTTAAGATTGGTCACGGAACATTAGATAATCTTGATGAGGTGCTGTCGGTGATTAGTGAAAAAGGTGTGGTGCGCACCATGAGGGATGAAGGCAAAAGATATGCGCATACCTGCCTCGGCCAGCGAACGCATATTGAACTGTCCCGACGTTTACCGCATGTTGTGAACGTGGGTGCCACTCACAGGACAATTAGGCACGAGTATGTCATTGTACATTTCCTCATACTTTTGAAGCTGAAAGTTGTATCAGCTCCCCGTAACAGATGGTATGGGACGCGGCCGACCCCTGATGTACGAGTACGTTCACAGTGATAACTATGCTTCCCTGCGTAGACTTTCCGAAAATTTTCGGTGAATGACGGGCGATCAGACTGCGGTGAAAACGTTTGTCATGGATAACATGGCTGCGCAAATGAGGGTAGCTCATACGATGTTCGGCTACGACATTCTGTTGTGTTACTTTCATGAATGTGATGTTGTACGTAAGCATGGAAGTTGGTAAAATTCGCCCGTCCTGTTCGTTGGTAAACAAACCCTTTTCGCAGTCGTTAGTTCTTCCACCGAATGGATACGCAAGGACAATTAGGATGAGTGTTGCACCCTTACGTTGTTTACCGTAGGTTTGAACGTGATTTGTATATCGTCCGCCGAACCGATAGGAAGTTTCCGAACTGTTTGTTGCGTAATTGGCCGTACATCAAGCCGAAGTGAGCCATCCACGAGCAAAGCGACGTTGTCCACCTTGGCCGTCGAACGAATAATAGGCTAGGGAACGCACACGGACGGTTGAGAAATAGGACGCATCCAATAGACATCCTAGCTGTTGCCATTCAGAAAATAAGGATCCATCGCGTCTGACTGAAATGCAAGCGACTTACGGGTGCGACCGTCCTGAGGTTTTGGATGTTGACTGGTACGTGAAGAACGATCTTTACAGAATGACCATGTTTGCGAATCATCTTGTCTAAAAACATGTGAACGGATGGAATCCACAAACGCATTTCGAAACAGTATCTGAGTGCAAGGTAAGTGGTTTTTTAGTAATCACCTTGAACACTGCAGCTTCGTGTGCAACAAGAAGATGACGCTTTCGTCGTAGATAGCATGCAGGGCACCTGCGAGTGTACTTTTCACCGTTCATTGTGGCCTCCATGCATGCACATTCTGTCGGTGTTTCGGAAACATTTCTGCATCTATGGTAAGGTTTTTGTAGTCTTCATTTCCGCTTACAAGAGACACGTCCCCATTCAAAAGCGGTGGCCTGCAGAGTACAACTTGCCAATTCGACGGTTGGTGGACTCGCAGCTTCGGCCTCTTGCTGCAGCCAACTTCAACTATCATTAGTTTATCAATACAGAAACTGTTGCGCATGCAATTTAAACTTTCCTCTGATGTACACTGCCTTGATATCTATTTCAGGTCGTCCGCCTAAGTATTATTCAACATGTTCCACACGAGGTAGACGTCCCTAGAACTGTGACATTTGGTCCCCCTGGACAGAATTGTTTGAAAGATATAGAGATTCTTTCTTGCTGGGACACTGATTCTGATGTTGCATTTGGTTTGCAGATCATCGCCTCCTTTCTGTATCACCAATACACTGGTTGTGATTGTTCGCTGCGTCTTTTCTCTGGTTTTGGATTACGTCAGAACCGTGTGATCGTTGTCCTGTGCATAAACTACATTCGTTGTTCCACTGCACTCTAAACTGTGTATAATTTACTTGAAAAACTGCACGACTGCAACAGCAGCACGGTGATGATCTGCTTTAACAGCATCATTGCTTTTGCCGGTAAAATATTGGAACGTGTTAGGGCTGCCTTGAACTTGCACGACTATCTCATCGACGCACATACGGGCAGTATGCAACCGAGATGGGTGAAGAAGCCTAAAACAGGATTGCCATGGAGACACTACGGTGACCCGGTACAAATGAACAGCTATTGCTTTAATGCCAATCGGTTGAATTTTTACTCAAAATATATCCAATTGGCAGAAATAAACGAATGTTTATTCTGTGGCAAGCAGCTTCAACCTCGGTCACCTGGTGGGTGCACGTTTTGAATTCTTATTTTTGTCAGCCCCATCCATTTCAGCTGCCGTTCGCAATTCCCCAGTGGTTATGAGAAGCAATTTCCTCGCACCACCCATAGCGGATGTCGACTTAAACCGGCCCGCCGACAGTGTACCGCTTACACACGGGCCGAAGGAAGCACGAATCACCACAACCTGGATTGATTATCCTCTTGATATAATTGAAGAAAGTGAGTTCCTTTACATGTGCGTACGCAGTTTTCTTGTAGATGTCAGATGCGATGAACGACGTGATGATAAAGATTTCGTGCGACACGGGTTCACTCATCCAGGCGGACACCCAGAACACGTAAAAACCAACGGCTCTATTCTGTGCTGAAGAAAGGCGGAGGTAGTATGTACCTTCTTCCACAATCATGAACTACGTACTGTTTTGCTTAACACGCAAGGTAGGGCAAATGGACGGAGCAGTTACAACCCTAGTAGCACGACCGTTCCCTAAGTGATCTCTGAGCGTTCCCTGAGTGTTCCCCGGGCGTTCCCTGAGTGATCCCCGAGAGTCCTAGGGAGACACTTTGGGAACACTCAGGGAACGGTCAGCAGAAAAATTACGCGCAGCCCCATAATACGATTTGATGAAATGCCGCTTACATTTCGAGAGCCTAATATACCCAGCCACGATAAAATCTACCGTCTGCCTTCAGCAAACCGGCAACGAAAATCACATATCTCGGAATGATTGAAAAAACAATTATGATCAAACAATTTTTATAGTGAAAAATAAACAGACCGCGGACAGTTACCAAGTAGTCCAATATATAAAAATAAACATCCAGTTCTCCATCCATATCTGCAATGGGTTGTTGTTCATTCCATGCAATGACATCTGTAAAAAAACTAAGTTATTTGTACGAATTAGACGTGGAATATCTCGACTAATAAGCAAGATACAACGATAACTTATTCGGACAATCTGATAGAGAACTTACAGTTGTTCCAGAAAATGAAGGATCCATTCATGAATGCATCCGGAATGATGGGGGAAATTCCACTGAACTTGTGCAAAATCCACTACCTGCACGTACTAGAACTGGAATATCTCGGCTAATAAAAAAGATGCAGCAATCTCATCCAGAAAATCCCGACGCTCATATCATTATTATTTGTATTCAGTAATTGTCAGCAGCATTCATTGACGGAACTAACTCGCAGGCGAAAATACTACATTCCAGGGTGCACAGCAAAATCCAAGATGGACGACCTGCCGCCTTGGCGCGCTGTGAAATTATGCGTTTTGGTGCGTTTAAACAAAACTTTTTTGTACCAAAAACGCGTTATGATTAATTCTCCGATGGCATGCGAATTTATTAAAGCCAATATCAGTACAAAGAGTGCGACAAGATGTCTAATAATGGTTTTTGTGAGTGTTTCAGCCGGAACACTCAAAGATCACTCAGGGAACGGCTGAGTGTTCCAGTATGCTACTAGGGAAGTGTTTCAGCATGCAGCGCAGGTTGGCTTAACTCGTAAAGTATGATAAATGGACGGAGCAGTTATAAGCGTTCAAGCATGCTGGGCATGCAGCATGCGCTCGCATCAGTAGCTGTTCCAATCGAATGGCTTTCACTATTAACAACAAGGTGAATACACACATGCAGGGAGTGATGAGACACTTGTACTGGAGGCGCTTAGGGCACATGCTAACCATCATCTTTAATTCCGCTGTTTGTCATGTTGATTGGGATATCTTTTGGCAGTTATCTGTTTCACGGGATTCGCCTTGAAGGTCGGTCAAAAGGCAAAACTGTCCTTTTGGTGCGAATCCTTGATATTTAAATATTTTATAAAACTTTAAAATCGCAATTACAGACAAAGTACTCACAGTACATCAATTGTAAATAAGCGGCGTTAATGGAAAAATTGGAATACATCGAATAAGTCCCAAAAGTGTTAGCTTGGTGCTGAAAAATGTTTCCACCATTTTCGCGAAAACAACTCGTTATTGACGTTAGCACACTTTTTAAAGTGAATATAGTCGGAATGGGAATCTACGACCATACTGTGTTTGCTTTGCATTTCAACAAGAACACCAACACATTTGATAGTGAATCATGCATGACAATATTTCCAGCTTCTTTTTCTATACGTCACTTATATTATTTCTCTTTGCTTGCAAGATTTCAGGTAGATACTGGTTGGTGACACGTTGCTCTTAGAAATGGTTGGAAATGACGCTATCGTATGGCATGAATGCCAGCCGTGGAACGTGAGTTCCCGAGCTGTCGTGCTCGGGAAAATTATTTTCCTGGAGGAATCGTTTTAATGACTTAGTAGCTGATGCAGAAATTGAAATCGTCGAAATCTGCGTCATGGCCTCATATCTCTTTGTTTTAACTGACCATTAATTAAAAACCACCTTCTCGTAATTGTTTTTCGAAAGCTGGTATAACAGTCGTTGTTGTGGTCTATTTCGTGTGTGAATGCTATCACAAGAATGCTGGGGTTATTTTTAATGTACTTTTCAACCTTTGCCAATTGTTTTTTTATTTCACTTCCAATTGTTTACTTTTTATTCGTAGGAAATGAATTATATTGCTATTTTGAAGGCGATGTTTGAGGATCGCGAATTTCGCACCCTCTCACATTTTCAGGAGTGTTTTCAGAGGTACATGGACGAGCTGGGCGTTATTTACGTTCGTGAGACAAGCCGTAGGTCGAAAACTGCCTAGAAATACGATGGGGTAAGTTGACGTGGTTTTCTGAA
>JTDE01008482.1:9804-22270 GCA_014338405.1 Paragonimus skrjabini miyazakii | reverse complement strand
AGATAGATTATCTTCCTTGCCGTTGGATATTGAGATAGGCATATTTGGATCAACAGATTACGCGTCACTTGTTGTGAACTTGAATCGTTTGCGAACGATCCAATACTGGGTGCAGAAAGTGAATTTCTCACATCATTCCGGATGCACTCATGAGTGAACTCTTCATTTCCTGGAACAACTGTAAGTTCTCTATCAGATTGTCCACATAAGTTATTGTTGTATCTTGCTTATTAGCTGAGATATTTCACGTCTAATTCGTGCTAATAACTTGTTTATTTACAGATGTCATGGCATGGAAAGAACAATAACCAATTGCAGATATGGACGAAGAACTGGATTTTCATTTTGATATATTGGACTACTTAAGTAGGTCGACCTACTAAGCCAAGTACGCTGGTGATCACCGGCGTACTCGAGTACGTCAGAAATTCAAGTTGCCGCTAGACACCATAAAATGCAGATATAAACAAAAACGAAAAATATTGCAAAGCTTATCGACTTTATAGCCACAGCGGCGGCAACAAACACTATTTAGACGTTATTTATTGGATATCTTCTTCGTACGTTGTGTATGAGACGAATTAATAATCCCCACAAATGGGACTACCATAGAACACTCGAGGGGCGGTCGACCGTCCTATGAGCGTCCCATGCGCTGGTTGGGTCTGAGTGCACCGTCGGCGAAGAGACGACGAGTGCGTTAGGCTACTGTTGTATTCAGGAACGACGGAAAACTCCAGTAGTAAATAAGCTTCATTAGAGCAATCGATTCACGATGTTACGGAAAACTATCAGTCCACACGGTCCAGGCAGTCAATGCCCGCATGTGTTATCGATCGCCTGAAGGTCAGAGCAATCTGATTGGCCGACTGCATGGCTCACTTGCATTAGATTGGACACAACATCACCTCAGCCCTCCACGTATGACATTTCGTATTTCAGCGTTCGATATTTTGTCCGTCTCGATCTTCGTGGAAGACTGAGTTCTTGGAATTCAGTCGCTTACTACCGGCTCAACGATTGCGGGTTCTTCTCCAGGTTTCGTGTTCTTTACCGCAGTACACACCCGTCTTGCATTGACCATTGAATTGTTATCCAATACGTAGGTTCCTGGAGCTCTCACTCCTCTCACTGCCACCGTTGCAGAAAGTGAACTTTTGCCTATTTTATTGTGTTTTTTCACTCTCACGTAAGTGACAACTTTACATTGACTTTCTGCCTTTTTTAGCTCTCTTGGCACCTTCTCCTCCTCTCCAATTCTTTTCGATTCATTGCCGATTTTTGTATGTGCACCACATTGAGTTTCGTTTGTATCTCCCTACCAAATGTCGCTGGTGTCACACCTGTATCAGTATGTCGTGTGGTTCTGTAAGCTGCCAGTGATGTCAGGAACGCTGAGTCCCAAGATTCACCTTCCAGTTGATCTGATTGCATCGTTTCCTTCGGAGTCCAATTCAGGCATTCCACCATTCCATTAGCCGAATGGTTGTACGGAGCAGTTCGTACATGACGGATATCATGATGACTCAAAAACTGACTGAAATTGTAGCTGCGAAACTGCGATCCATTATCAGTTACGATTTTCTCCGGTAAGCTGAATCGAGCAAACAAGTGTCGTAACCACTTAATAATGACAGTCGTTACAGTTTTCAACGAATCGGCGATTGATACACAGGTTCGAGGTAGTGGCCCAAGGGTCCCGGATCCAGTCGGTTATTCTCGTTCAATGTCATGCGGGCGTCTGTTGATCTGAAAGGCATTCAGTGAAAACAGAGTGTAGCACCGCTCTTGGGAGTTACAGTAAATATAAGAAAACAAACCAAAATTACGCGCATAAAATGAATTTTGGAAAATGAGAGTCAAGTAATGTTTTGAAGCGGTCGCTAGAGGTGCTACTGACGACCTCTGCAGGGAGACTGTTCCAGAAGTTAACAACCCTGTTGGAAAACAACTGCTGTCTAAGAAAGGTCCGAGGACGAAGCTTGAAAGCTCCATGTTACGTCCTCGTCGACCGTCATTATTCGCTACCGTGAAGAACTGATCAACGAGGCTTACTCTGATGAGGAAGTGTGTGAAAATTAAATCACCGTGGAGCCATCGAAATTCAAGTGGGTATAGATCAAGAATTTCAATTTGAGACTCGTACGCGACACTACTGAGACCTGTGACTAGTTTGGTTGTCACGCGCTGGACACACTCAACGGCTAACATGTCTTTCTCCAGGCCGGTATAAACGACCTGATTAGCATACTCCAGGAGCGGTCTTATATGAACCCACTAAAGCGTTTGGAACGCTTTCTTGTCCATGCGGGGGAAGGTGCGCTCAATCATCCTAAGAGTAGCAAACACTTTTTTCGCTGCCATCTCGTGGTGATGCACAAAAGATAAGTTAGACGACAGCCAGATGCTCAGATCTTTCTTCAGATCGATTTTCATGATATCTATTGTGCCGGGCGCACTATGAGTCACGAAGGCGTTGCCAGAATCTCCACCGGGCGACATATGTGCGCACTTACTGTCATTTGGTGAGAGACTCCAATCGTCCGACCAACGCTTAATCGCATCAAGATCAATCTGTGGTGCATTGGGATCAGTGGCATTTAGGTCATCGGCATATAGGAGGGTGTTGCTGTCATTTTGTATAAAAGCACGTAGCCACAAGAACATTCCTTTTGTTCTGTGGAACGTTTTCAAACGGGCCTATTATGTCTGTTGCCAACTTCACCCGAGGTTGCCTTGGGTATTCAATAGGCTGTATAGGGGTACCGGTAGGTTTTGTACTCTTATCAGAATGCTGGCAAGCCGCACAATCCCTAACAGCGGTCTCCACGCTCGAATTCATACGTGGCCACCAGTAGTATTCACGAATTCGTGCCTTGGTTCTCACAATATCGGGATTTCCTTCATGTTCGCTTCTGAGTACATCCAAGAATGAGATATTCGGATATCACGAAGCGGGCCCCACGTAACAGACACTTGTTAACGACAGTTAATTCGTCTCGTATAGTATGGTAGGAAATCAGTTCTGTCTTCAAAAGCTTTCGATCAGGCCAGGAATTTATTACATGCTGCTGAACTTCTGTAAGTAATGAATCGTTCACAGTATGCCCTTGGATACGTTTCAAAGAGATCGGTCCTGTACATCTGTCGTTCAAACACGAGATCATTCTGTCGTCATCGATGACTTCAGTTTCCCCTGATTGGCAACAGGTAAACGTGATAACGCACCTACTACCTGATTATGGGTACCGAGAATATGCTGCATTTGGAAGTCGTAATTGAGTAGTCGGGCGTACCATCGGCTAATGCGAGTGGGTTTTGGCCTCTATTTTCCCGACAAAGTAACGATGTAAGGGAAGCAAGACCGGTTCGTAATATAAAACGACGACCAAATAAATACAGATGCCACTTTTTGCATGCCCACACACAAGCCAGGGCTTCTTTCTCCCCTGCGGAGTAATTCATTTCAGTTGGGGGTAATGCTCGTGAGGCGTACTCCATCACCCTTTCAATTCCATTTTGAAGCTGCGAAAGAACAACACCTAGACCAATATTAGATACGTCAGTGGAGACAAACGTAGGACTGCCCTCATCGAATATAGCCATGATGGGTGCCGAAACAACCAAATTCCGAAAAACCCAGTAAGCAGCCTCTTGTTTTTTGCTCCAAACGAAATCAGTAGTTTTCCTGAGTCTTTCACGCAGTTTCCGAGATTGTGGCAAAATTACAAAAATATTGAAGGTAATAATTACAGAGGCCTGAAAATCGTCTAACCCCGTCTCTTGTTTGTGGTTCAGGACAGTTCAGAACTGCAAATGTATTTTTGGTACATGGCTTCACACCTGCGTTCGATATGGTATGGCTTTGGAACTCGATTTCCTGTACAGCAAGTTGACATTGACAGATTCAACCAAAGATTCAATTTATTCAAATGACTGAGAACGGCGTGTAAGTTCGCATCATGTTCACCTGCGGATTTACCGAAAACACGAATATCGTCCATGTATACCACACATCCAGTGAGATCGGAAAATGGAAATGTCATGAACTTTTGCCATTGGGCAGGGGTACCACTTAATCCAATAAGTACTTTGTACTGACATAGACAATCCTGTGTTAAAAATGCCGCAAGGTGTCATGATTTTGGTAGATGTGACATATGATAGTAGGCTTGGCTGATATCCAATTGAGAAAAGAACTTTGCACTCGACAGTTTAACAGTAAGTTCATCAGCTGTGGAAAAGGGAAATCCTTTTACAATAATGTGTCTGTTCAGAGCACGTAAATCTGTACAAACGCGTACTGTTCCGTCCTTCTTGAGAACCGCCACGAGTGGGTGGACCTTTTCCGAGCACCGAATTTTCTCAATGAAATCATGTTTAAACATTTTATTCAAGGCATCTGAAATCAACTCACGCTTGGCTAACGGCACAGGACGAGGTTGGGCAATTGCTAATGGTACATCGTAGGATTTCAAATATATATGGTGCATACCAGTTGGAATTCTGCCGACTCAATCAAGAAAGAATTTGGGATACATCAATTTCAAATCCAAAACTTTAATGTTAGCTATAAACATCTTGTGAATGGAAAGACCAATTCTGAGGGCGACCATAGCGTTCCTTCCCAAAAGTGGTTCAGTATTCGTAGAGGAAATGTAAACCGCTACTTCGCTTTTGGACGTATTGTTGAGAAAATCGGATAACTTAACAAATCCTTTAATCGGTACAGGGTTGCTGGAATAACTTCCGAACGTATACGAAGAAGGTGACTTTAGTAAATTCACCAGATACTTTGTATAAAAATCCAAGGGTACAGTTGTAATTGGTGAGGCTGAATCCATTTCCATGCGCAACGAAATGGTTCTACCACCAACATCAAAAAACAATACGTAAGTCAGCGAGCTGTATGTAATCGGTAGACTGTGAGCATCTCGGTTATCTGTCGGTAAGAAACTATTTTATAGCTAATTAAGTTGCTGAAATTTTGTGAAATGTTGCAGTATCTAAAATCTCAGAATTCTGTTTCCTTTTTTCGTTTCAAACTTCCGAAGACTTAAGCAAGGAATTTGCGGTAGTTCGATGGCACAGAGTTCAATAGAAAAATAACGCAGAGTCGCATTCTACGTTAGTTCGAAGAAATGAAGTTGAAATATAATGAAAAACAACGTCATAGACGTGGATACACAATTTCATTTGAATTTGGACGTAATTAAGCAGAAAAGCGTGATTATAATTTCGAACTGTTGTTAAAACATGGATACTAAGCTTTTTATAAAAATACAAACATGGGGAACGCCTATAAAGCTATTTCAACGTAAGACAATGCACAAAAACTAGACAAGTTAGTCGTGTTTTATCAGTCATATTCGCCATGCTTTACCATTCGTTGCCAGCCAGCAAAATCTCTCAAATTACCTAGGTAATTTTTAAAAATTATCCGGTAATTTGACCCGGTAATTTTAGGGGTAATGACCCAAAAATACCCTAAAAATTACCCATTTTTTAATATATCAACGGCAATTGTGTAGTTCGCCAGTATGGTGTTTCAAGGCCGAAACGAGTTGGAAACGGCCATTTAGGCGCGAAAAGATATTTTTTAAATTTTTCATGAAATATTAAAATGCAGATTACGGGACAAATATATAAAGTTCATCGAGTATAATAATTGTGTTGCAATCAGAAAAATCAGCTGTACTCAAAATGTGTTCATATGCACACTTTTGTTGAGAAAAATGTGTCGCCGATTTTTGCGATAAGAGCCTTCCTAATCGATTTTACGTCCTGAAAATATTCCCATCGGATTTTTCATAGTGGAATGCATGTTCCTATCTTGCAGAAGGGCTCAATTTTGCGTGGTTGTGGAAATGTAGTTGAGTTCGTAATTTTCGACAGCGTTGCGTTTGCGTTGTTATGTACACGAAATATCACAGTAATTACTAATGAAAGCTACGCCGCCACGGTCTTTGGTTAATGATTCACCTGAATTATATTTTCCGGTGAAAAAGTGTCTATGTTATCACCTAGTTGTTTCAACCTACGATATGGGGTAAACATGGATAACACATCCCACTCCATCATTAACAACTTGCATATTGTTTTGTTTATTGATTACTGATTTTGCATGAATGTAGCTTGCCATGTGTACGTAGGTCAATGCTCAGTTTTCCGACAGATGATGACCATCTTTAATGCTCGTTAGTTATCCGAAGAAAACATTAATTCCCACTTCTACCATTTCATCTACAACGCTTCTATTTTCGTATCATGTACGCTTATGATTCCGGTGACTGTTGGTGTGTTTTCGCCGGCCGCAGACTTAATAATAATAATAATGGTATATTTCTCAACGCATCTGTGAGAAACACGCTCAGAAAAGCGTGATCAGTATACACATGGCAACGTGAAACGCATACCGTACTCAAAATTGTTAATTGTACAATACACCAATTATGGAAATAAAGTTGCAAAACGGACATAATATTAAAGGAAAAGGTTAGTTTATGAAGAAGCATTTAGCTCATTTGCTTCTCAAACGATACTTCTCAAAATTTTTAATGTTCGATAAAAAATCTAGAGTAGTTACATCAATTTTTGCTTCACAAGGTTAACGTTGGCCTCAGGTTCAAGGTCGTGCCAGAAAAAAGGTTTTTCAGGATGGAGAAACTGAACAGTCGAAGAATTTCCCCATTATTTGATGTAGACGGTTCCGGAAATCTATGTAGAAATTTTTGTGAAGATGAAGAATGATAGAAGGGTCCCAATTTTTGCGGAAATTGGACGATCTTCGGGACTGGAATTCGTTATTTCCTCAAAATTGACGGATTTTCACAGACCTCGCGAATTGTCCAACCATTACGGTACTTTGATTGTCCGGACGTTATGGAATGTTGTCACGCGTTAAAATTTATCGTGGAATCGAGAATGAAAAGCAAAATTACGCGATAAACAGGAGAACGTGAAATGATCATGTGAGGTATGACGAACAATGGAACCTGATATTTTCTGACCAAATTTTTTATATAAAAGTTATGGATTAACGCGGTAAAAGATCGATTCACGGCTTTATCTAATGTATGAATATAGCCGAATTCCGATGTCGATTTAGTATATACGGGCGCTATGTGGAATGGAGAGGATGTTTTGCAACGCGGAAAGATTGTCAGATGGTCTGTTAGGATAGGAAGATGAGCATATTTGTATGTAATCATATGAGGCGAACAGACTAAGTTATATATATATACTTTTCAATATATATATATATGTATATATTTTTTTTTTCTTTTCATTTCAGAAAGTTATATATATATATACTTCAAACAGTTTTAACGTTCACAGCTATTGCATAGTAGTCGATAACTATACACAACTGGTATGCATTAAGTATGGAGTGAGTTTGGTTACTACGAACGGGGATGTGTATGATGTTACCATATGCTGGCTATAGTTTTGTTGTCTAGCTGCAAGTTTTGGACATAACTGTGTACAAGATCTATCCTGCTGGAGAAACAATAAGTTTCGAAATTGAGAGATGTTTCGAATGGTGAAGTTGATAACTTTGATTAGTTCGAAGTGTATATGGCGTTGCATAATGTGGTAAAGGTTCACCCTCAGGTGTTATTAGATGACGACTGCCAGTATGTCATCTCATCTTTGGTCAGAACTGGAGGAGATCATTATAACTTATCCCCAACGGTCTAAATACACGTTCATTCTGATTTCTGCTGTGTTCTCCTTATCAGCGTTGATCATAGCTTAAGTCGGAGCAGCTGCTCACAGCTAAAGCGAACTGGACGGAGCAGCTACCAGTGTGAACGCATACTACATATTTAGGCGCGGAACATAGTTTAGGTGAA
Source organism: Paragonimus skrjabini miyazakii (assembly GCA_014338405.1). Lineage (NCBI taxonomy): Eukaryota > Metazoa > Platyhelminthes > Trematoda > Plagiorchiida > Troglotrematidae > Paragonimus > Paragonimus skrjabini miyazakii. The sequence goes on along the minus strand of JTDE01008482.1, from coordinate 14,414 downwards.
CTGGGCGGAGCAGCCAGTACGGTCAATACATGCGGAATAATTATACGTTGCTCACTGATTTGGTAAACTGGACGGAGCAGCTATTAGTGTGAACGCATACTACTGACTTAAGCATTGATCTTAGTTTACGCGAACTGATCGGAGCATCTACTAGTGCTAACCCATACTGTACACATAGGCATTGATCATAGCTCATATGAACTGGACGGAGCAGCTTGTATGGTTGATACATGCGGCATAATTATCCATTGATCGTAGGTTAAGCGAACTGGACAAAGCAGCTATTGATGTCAATACATGCGGCATAATCATTCATCGCTCATAGCTCAAGTGAACTGGATGGAACAGCTACTGAAGTAAACGCATGCTACATACTTAGGCGTTGGTCATAACTTAATTGAACTGAACGGAGCAGCTACTAGTGTGAACGCAAAACATTTAAGATACTACGTAATCTGCGGCAGCCTTTCGTTGGTTGGCTCCGAGATAGCCTTCTTGTTTGCACCCTTCGTACTCATGAATGTGGACGTGACCTTTGTGAAGGGATATGAAAACTACAAAAGACCTTACCGTAGGGATAGAAGTGTTTCCGAAACACCGGCAGAATATGTGTGCATGGTAGCCACATTGTACGGTAAAATGTACATTCACATGTGCTCTCAACGCTATCCACGACGAAAGCGTCGCCATCATGTTGCACACGAAGCTACAATCTTCCAGGTGATTACTAGAGAACCGCTTACTTTGCACTCAGATATTGTTTCGAAATGGAGTCGCGGAGTCCGTCCTTTCAGGTGTTTTTAGGCAAGAGGACTTGCGAACGTGGTCATCCTGTGAAGAACGTTCTTCACGTACCAGACGCTTGTATTTCGCACTCTCGCATCAGCCACTCACTGTGAATTCATGTTTTCTGAATGGCGACGGCTAGGAAGTCTCTTGGGTACGACCTCTTCTTTAGCCGTACGTTTACGTTATCCAGCCTAGTATTCGTGCGATTTCCAACGCGGACAACATCGCTTTGCGCATGAATGGCTCACTTCGGCATGATGTACAGCCAATTACGCAACAAATAATTTAGAAACTTCCTATCCGTTCGGCCGATGATATACAAATCACATTTGAACCTACGGTAAACAGTGTAGCAGTGCAACTTACTCTTTCTCATTGTCTGCCGTAGCCATTCGGTGGAAGAGAAAGCGAGTGCAAAAAGAGTTTGTTTTTTAACAAATATAACGGACGAATTTTGCCCACTTACATGCTTACGTACGGCATCACGTACATGAAAATAACACAAAAAGATGTCGTAACCAAACGCCATGTGTTGCCCTCACTTGCGTAGTTATCTTATCCATAACAAATGTTTTCACTGCAATTTGATCGCCCATCATTTCACGAAATATTTCGAAAAGTCTACGGAGTGAAGCATAATTTTTACTAAGAACGCACCAGTATATTACGTGTCTACCATGTCCCAGACCGTCTGTTACAAGGAACTGATAGAATTTCCAGCTTCGAAAGTATGAGGATATATACGATGACATACTTGTGCCTGTTTATCCCGTGGGTGGCATCCACACTCACAACATGCGAGAAGAGTGCGAAAAGTTCTACTTGCGTTAGCTGGGCAAAGCAGATATGCATAGTGCGCACCACACCTATCGCACTAACCACCGACAGCACTTCTTCAAGGTTCTCCAATGTTCCGTGACCAATCTTACGTAACAGGCTCACTTGACATTGCAGGCTTCAGCTAGCGGCGTATGGTTCCACGGCCAGCGGTTATGATAAACTTCCCGTAAACATCCGCCACACACTGTTCAATGTCAGCAGTTGGTGTATTGTACTGGACTAGACTCCTGCATTCGTTCAATTCACCGACGATGAGTTCACGATTCGTAGGCTGAGAATCATATAGCGGGCGATTGAGAGGGTGGTTGTGCTCCAACTCGAAAGAGCTCACAGCCAGATACGCATCTCGTCGGACCACATAAAATCGTGACCTACAACATTTGCCATGAGAATTGATTTATCAAGACTAACAACCGTTAAACCACTAGACAAGTCGCACAGCCCTGCATACGCTCCCATGCTTTTGTACTTCGTACAACGATAATAAATCCGCTCGGTTTTCAGGAAACAACGTCACCTTGCCTTAACGTACTGCGAAGCAGTTATCGACCTACTGCTCGTCCCACGCACGTATATAACGCCCACCTCGTCCATGTACCTCTGAAGACACTCCTGAAACTGTGAGAAAGTGCGAAATTCGCAATCTTGAAACATCGCATTGAAAGTCGCAATATAATCCATATCCTACAAATAAAAAATAAACAACGAAATAAAATAACAAACAAATGACAAGCATGGAAAAATAAATTTAAAACAACCCCAGCATTCTTGTGCTGGAATTGCCACACGCAATCAACCACAGCAGCAACCATAACGATTTTCAAAAAAACAATTACGATGAGGTGTTCTTCAATTAATGGTCAGTTAAAACCAAGACATATGATTCCATGATGCAAATTTTAACGGCTTCCATTTCTGCACCAGGCACCAAGCCATTAAAACGATTTTTTCCAGAATATAATTTTTGCGAACACGATAGCTCAGGAACTCGCGGTCTACGACTGGCATTCATGCGTCAGCGATTGGAAGAGGGGGTTCATGGGATTTCGATGAAGATTGCGGTTTTTTTCATGAACTGAAAAAATATGTTCACTTCCAGAACATTCCTTTAGCTCGACATCTTCCAACGTTTCCGTGACAGCAGCAACTGATTTGGAGTGACAAGCTTGCGTAAAGTGACCAAGTTTATTACTAAATCTGCATGTAGCGTTGATTGCGGGGCATTTGTTGTAATTAGCTTTGTGTTTTGGACTTCCGCAGCTGCAGCACACCGTATGTTTTGAATGATTCAAATAGGAACCCGTAGTTTCACACGATAAATCGCCGCAGATTTGGATAACGTAGAGAGCAATTTATTTTGACCATCGACCTGAACCTCGGCTCTTGCCAGATCGCAAGTCTTCCCCCATGTAATTTTCACTGAATTCTCGACCAGAAATGTTTCTAGAATCTTTGAGTCACGAACGCAAGAAATCAACTGTTGCACCAGAAGAACTTCGTCAATTTTCTTTTGCGGCACCGTGCCGTACTCACATTGGCGGACTGAACAAAGCAATCTAGAAATAAATCCGTTCAAATCTTCTCCTGCCGCTTCACGTAACGATGAGAATTTGAACCGTGAAGTACAAGTGTTCATCCGTAATCCCAATGGTTTACTGGGATCAGCTAGTGCATGCGAAAACGTAACTCTCGACTGTAGGTTTGAGGCATCGAACAACAGTCTACCTTCGTTCCTTAATCTCAACCTCAGTAACATCAACTTGTGATCCCCAGTCAGCTTGATCTCTCAGTTGCAAACTGGCAACATTTTCACGTAATCGATGAATGTAGCTTTCCACGACGTCCTTTTTTCAACCGAAGGTTGCCCGGTAGAATCGGTCCATAATAAATCCGAGACTTGCAGTGAATTTGACATAATGCAGGTTTGATCAAGCGACACCAATTGTTGTATTAAAGAACGACGAAAAATACAAGTAGTAAGTAAGCTTCATTGGAGCAGTCGATTTACGATACGTTACGAAAACTGTCAGTCCACACAGCGCGGGCAGCCGCTGCCCGTATGTGTCATCGATTGCTTGAAGGTCAGAGCAATCTGATTGGCCAACTGCATGGCTAACTGGCATTCGATTGGACACAACAGCTACCCATTCTTCTCGCCAGCTTTGTTGGTGTATTGCATGATGAGTGGTTCGCCTCTTTGTTTCATAATCCAATCTGTACCCCGTTTTTCATCCTTATCCCCGTAAGATTTTCCAACATTCACTCGTATACTGAAATGCTTCCTGTATTACATTTTACATCTTTCTTTCCAGTATAAATCCTGTCGTTGTAGTCTCTCTCTCTGTTTATCTCCCGAGATATAAAGGTTTCCTTTTCGCGCCAGCAAATTGATTGGCTAACCAGCACTGGTCGGATGGACTTAAAAATCACATCTACACACCTACTGGTTTTATTCCCTCGGGTTTACACCGGATACGTGATGTGTGGGTGGAATCGCAAGTGGTGCAGCGCAGACCATTTGCGATGATAGTTTGAAGCGCAGACGTCCTCTGACGTTTTTCACTGTAGTAGAAAAGCGACGAATTCCCGTTGAAACTTGCAAGTTGTTGCGCCGTGTGGCCAGCTTGAGATGCAAGATAGCTCGTGAACTTGTCAATATATCGTTTCTCACTGAATGCACGCGTGCCGGTCAATATCCCTATCAATTCCTGCGGCTGTTGAGGAAAAACAAGCTGAAGGTGACGAACAATAACCTCAGACGTATTGCGACTGCACATATCGAAACTGCACAAATGCGGCTGGTGGATTTGCGTCAAACACATTGCCGTCTTCTTCCCATCGTAGAAAACTTGTCATTATGCGGCCGTATTGTGTTTACACAATTCTGTAAGGCGATCGTCGATCGTACGAAGAGGACTTACATCAACCGTTTGCAGAAGTCACGTAAAAAGCTTGCTGAAGCACCAATTTCACTGGATCCC
>JTDE01008480.1:9108-20636 GCA_014338405.1 Paragonimus skrjabini miyazakii | reverse complement strand
TCTAGATTTTGTCTTTGTTTACCCCGACGATGTTTTGGTAGCCAGTCCTTCTCCCGAAGAACATGAAATACATCTTCGTGTTTTGCTGAAACGCCTAAATGAATACGGCATTTCTATCAATTTATCAAAGTGTGTTTTGGCGTCTCATCCCTTGAATTTCTTGTACATCTTATAGACGCAATTGGCATCAAACTCTTGGATACCAAAGTGCAGGCGCTTCAAGAATATCCCACTCCGGATTCCATTAAAAACTTCAACGTTTTATTGGAATTGTTAACTATTATCGCCGTTTCATCCCTCACTGCTCACAGCTTGTGAAGCCATTAACTGATCTGCTCCATGGTTCTAAAAAGGGCGTTATTTTAAGTCCTGAGACGCTACAAGCGTTCAACGACGTCAAAAAAGCATTCAGCGACGCAACGACCCCCACTCACTTCAATCCAGAGCCTACCGCTCATCTGATCCTATTGACAGATGCGTCCAATCATGCTGTTGGTGCAGTGCTTCAGCAATGCGTCGGCGACGATTTACGACCGATCTCATTTCATTCACAGAAACCATCACCCGCGCAGGCCAATTATAGCACTTTTGGTTGTGAGCTCCTTGCTATCTATCTGTCCATTAGACATTTTCGTCACCTGTTATAAAGAAGGAATTTCACCGTGTTAACAGACCATAAGCCTTTCAATCTACGCCCTTAACGCGCGTCAAGACAAATATTCCCTGCGCAAAATTCGCCATCTTGATTCTATAGCCCAGTTCACAACAGATATCCGACACATCGACGGAAACTCCAATGTGGTTGCTGATGCGTTCTCTAGACTACACGCTAACGCTGTTTCTAGTCTGTATGACATAAGTTCCGAGAAAATCGCCGAAACTCAAAGGTCAGACCCCGGTTTCCCATCCATTTGCATCTCACCCTTCAAATGTTCCCGTATTCCCTTACCTTCTTCCGAGTCCACTATTGTGTGTGATACTTCCACAGGCATCCCACGTCCAATCCTACCCACTTCTTTTTGTATACTCATTTTTCTCCATTTGCACTCTTTGTCCCATCCTGGTGTCCGCGCCACGCTCAAACTAATTGCTGCACGTTATGTTTGGCCTAATATGAACAAAGATGTGCGCTGGTGGATTAAGTCATGTCCTCATTGCCAGAGGAGCAAGGTACATCGCCATACCATCACCTCCCCTGGAAATTACCCCACTACAGACGCACGTTTCTCTCACGTTCATGTTGACTTGGTTGGCCCATTACCCCCATCAAACGGTAAAACGTTTTTGTTTACGTGCATCGACAGATTTACACGATGGCCTGTTGCTGTTCCACTTAGCGATATTTCGTCCGAAACAGTCGCCAAAGCGTTCCTCGAACATTGGATTACCAATTTTGGCGTCCCATTGTTTGTCACTACAGACCGAAGTTCGCAATTCCAGTCAGCTCTCTTCCGCGACTTGACCCGTCTGTTGGGTTTTGACCACATCAGGACAACTGCATACCATCCTGCTGCTAATGGAATCGTTGAACGTTTTCACCGACAGTTGAAAACAACACTCGTGGTGCAGTCAACACATAGTTGGACAGAGCGCTCACCATTCACCTTACTGAGCATCAGATCCGTTTTGAAGGAAGATATACAATGTTCCACCGCTGAATTAGTCTATGGAACAACACTACGTCTCCCAGGCGATCTTTACAACCAAAACACACAAGCTGCAACAGATCTGACGAACTACGCACACCAACTCAAATCACATATGGAAGCACTCCGTGCCACTCCTATTCGACAACATTCGTGGCCTCAACAACTCAACAAGGACTTGACGACTTGCACTCACGTTTCCGTTCGTTGTGGCTCAGTTCGGCGCTCACTTCGACCACCTTACGATGGTCCCTTTAAAGTGATCTCTCGAACGGACAAGGTATTCACCATCGAACGTTCTGGAAAGCAGGTTACTGTGAGCATTGATCTTCTCAAACCTGCCTACGTCGACACGCATCAGGAATCTCACTCCCAATCTTTTACTCATGCTGCCGAATCACAGAATCCTGAAGCATCCATCCCTTTCACTCCCCACACATTAGACTCTTCACCCACAATTGACAGCACCGACAAAAGAGCACTTTCTCCCCACCCGCCTACCGAACAGACTCGTACTACCCCAACACCTTTTCCTCACCCGTCCCCATTCCACCCAACTACGCGTTACGGCAGGCATGTTACCTTAACAGCCCGTTTTCGTTGATAGCTTTCATGTCATTCATTTTCGCTTATCAGGCAATAGTCGAGCATTTATCTTCCACAAATACTCTGTAGGAGGAGTACTGTAGAGATTTCTTCATTTTTTTCTGCAAACGATACTTCATTTTTGTACATCAAATTTTTGTATCACCTTTGCATTTTGTTGAAATTGATATAATGTGACCTTGCAATTCAATACAAGTTTTGTGCACGTCGGTCTCCTCTTCTCTCCGTTGCGCAGTCGTTTGACGATACTACACGGATCTATAATCTAATTTTTTAGCTCAGTTGTACTACGAACATCGTCACATCCCTGATCGCGCTTCAGCAGTCCACGGCAACTCTGTGATATCACTCACTTCCGGATACTGGTAATTTGGAATATTGTGGTGGTCATCTCGAACACTCGTGAACACTTTCCTGTGAGTCAAACCCTTTTGATTACCATAACTTGCTGGAACTTTGTAACTATTTTGTCTCATTCGTTCATTTTTGTTATCATCGATAGCCTAGTGAGGTACACTTGCATTTACCTAATCTATTCAATAACTAGTCCTGACCAATACAAATGTATTTCGTATCGCCGAACCCAACGCAGTTGCTGGTTTCTTTGACTGGTAGCTACGTGCTTATCTGATAACGCCAGGAACAATTTTCTAGGGTTGTCAAGCCTGCCACCCAGTGCAAATGCCCCTATACCTCAAGGGTACGCTCGCCTGAATCCCCAGTGAATTCTCCGAACGCAAGTATGCCGCTCTCCTTTTCATGAAGGTAGCCACCAGTGGGACTCTTAGAGCCAACCGCATGTAAGATTATCACTGTTTGAACGCAATACAAGCGCGGCCATTTTTACAAACTGTGAAAGCTGGACCATCTATTTTTGTATAACCGAGTTTTTCGACTGGAATTTCGTAACAAAAGACGTGACCGAAAAACATGAGGCTGTCAGACAGCTCCCCATTCGGCGAGGTATGAAGAAGTAATAAAGAATCTTAGAAAGCGGAGCACATGAAGAGCATGACCTTAAGGGAAAACATTCAAGTTATACCGAAAGACTTTGGAGAGAATCGCCGACAATCTCGTTGCCTTTGCAATTATACAGATGCTGTAAACAATCGCGTTGTTTTCGTACGTATGTATAGGCTGTAAACAAGCAGGCTGCTCCGATACGCTTTGGAAAGTCTTGATCACGTCACTGCCGTCCTTATATTAGCGAGGCGGTCCTTGCTCTGCACAAGCAGACGGCAAGCGGCCATACTCCGATGACTTTTCCGGCTCAAGGGTTGCAAGAAGTGGTCAGACATATCTGTCGTTCACCGTGCGTTCCTCCCACTGAACAAATTGATATGGAAACTTTAAACCTCTTCTTCCATCCGCTTCTGCCGTCTATGACATAGCAACACAGCTCGCACCCAGTTTACCAGCGTAAACATGTCATCAATCCCTTCAATCAGCAAAAGTCTCAGTGAGCTATACACGGGGTTTAATTTTGGGATCTTACTCATTCGGTTAGACGGGTCCAGACCACGCTCACCCGATAATACTGGAAGAAGCGCTTTGTGTACTCGCGGAACTATTTTATGAGTTTTTTTTACCTGACTGTCTGCGGGCCTCATCAACAACATAATCATCATAGACAGCATCAGTGGTTCACATTGATGCTTAACTGACACAACCACGAAGAATAAAACAGCAAATCTTGCATATGAAGAGAGAAGAAAAAAGAAGGGAGGAGGAAAGGGCCGAACTACTAAAAATAGCTACATCTATATTCAAACATTCAACATTAAGGTGCCTACACCTTGCAAACAAACAACCAAACTGTAAGTGAAACTAAGGCGTAATCAGAAAGACAGCTCCCTTGCGGCTTTCACTACCACGCGTCGTAAAGAGCACTCATTCCACAGACAACTCTATCAAACAACCACAACATTCACACCATTGAGCTCGATTAGCCGCCATCTCACGTAAGGTCTCAAACCACCGACTCCGCCGGCATTAGTTTGAAAAAATGGCAGGTGGAAGTTGTAACTAAACAACTTGCAAACTTAAGTTTGCGCGAATAGCGGGTGATGTCTAGACGTGTCTTGTATTGAGGGATGCTTTACGCTGACGATATAATCAAAAGCCTTCTAATCAATCAAAAAATTGTGCACACGGGTCACTGGGTGGCATTTCTGTTGATACCTGCTAAATACACAGTGCGCAGGATAAGGAAGGTACCAGTACACTTGATCTGGAAGTAGATCTTCCTACCTGGATATTGTCTCACTCATCTGTCCGTCAACAGTACGAGGTAACTGCAAAATAGTGGTATAAAATGTTGGCTTGAAGGAACAAACTTCATCCCGCATGCGAAATTCGGTGTTTATCAAGTGGTTTGTGGAGATTACTCAAGAACATTGTGCGGGCGCACGAAGCAAACAGTGACGGTTGCCTTATTAATACCACCATACGTGTTCACGTCACCTTGTGAATGTCAGTTTACTACAAATCACTAACACTAATGTTGGTATGTTCGTGTGAGTATCGCAGCTTTACTTACGACTATATAATAAATCTGTGTCATCTACATTACCCGGAGTGACAATGTTCTAGCCATTAACGCTAGAAACACCGCCCAACCAATCCGACCCTTGTTTGAATTTTGAAGGTAGACTAGATTTTCCATTGGCAGTCATTCTCTTTGGCGGCTGGCGTGCGGTTGTGCTAACAGTTATCTCAGGTCTGCTTTCCTAGCGCTTTTACTTGTTGCACTAAGATCTGCTTTTTGTAATGTTAGTAACTGACTAGGTGAAGTCAGCTTGCAGACTCGCTCTGCTAGCGAAAACAGATACAGATTACACAAAAGCCCAAAGGGCTGTACGATGACCAATTCGAGAGTCCATTTGGGATGAAGTGCGTTTTAGACAAAAACAATCCTAAATTACCCTGAATATGTGGCGCGAAAATCATCCCGCTGTCTCACTTTGCCCAATGTGGAATCGACAAGATATTCCTACACAACATAAGTTAGCCAAGTGCGCTGTAATATAGCATCAAGACGGCTCCTAGCAGCAGAACCGTTCGCTGTGTTATCCATGAGCGTTCTCTAATTGTTCTTTGAGTGTCCTCCGGGTGACTCCTGAGTGTTCTGAGGAGATATTTTCGGAACACTAAGGAAACAGTGAGAAGAAACTGCACGCAGCTATTCTATCCCGTACAGCACAAGCCCTGTTTGCCTAAATAGCCCAACTATAGTAAATGAGGACCAATCCCCGCACATTATACACAACGCAGTTTTCGATGTCCCCTAAAAAAGAAGACGTATAAACGAGTACATGTTGTGTTGAACAGATTATTCACAATGTTGGTATCAGTACCACATAGAATAGTGGGGTTTCTGAATCACAGTGCCAAGTTGTCCGTAATCGCGTCACTAGCCTTTTGTTTGCCTTACTCTGTCTTCTGAATTCATTTTTGAATGGTTTCCTCCACATCCGCGTTCGATTAGTTGGGATAGGTCTTCTCCATAACGGATTCTACAGTGGAAAAGTGATAACTTGTAACTGCACTTACCGACAATGACTGAAGCAAACTGTGAAATGGCCACTGATACACGGTTTTTGGCTCCCCTTCAGTTGATGGTTTTGGCTACATCGTCAGTCGGTGATGTTCTCATAACATTACGGGTACGGTCAACCATCGATGTACCATCTACGGTGGTGTGAAACCTACCCTTGGTATTATGAACTGGGAAAATGGAACATACAAGTTGCCGTGTATACTTCAACACCTTCCAATTTCATGGTGAGCAGCTGCATGTCCTCCACTGTTTGCATCAAGCAGCACGCCAGAACAATGGGGTTGTTGACGTACAAGCAGCTGCACGTTAGAATCACAACAAATTCGCTGCCATCCGCAAGACGTGCGCCTTCTCACGTATTCCGATGTGTTGCGGAAAGATGTTCTGCATTACACCTAGTGGAGGAAGTTAATATTTTTTGTGCGGATTCATTTCTCAGTTCTTTGACTCCTTTCGAAATTCCGTTTGCACAGGTTGTATGATCGTGCGGCGCTAGGGGACAAGTGATGATGGAACTATTTACTCCCCACACTAAATGTTACCATTCACATACTTCGAGGCAATAGGGCCAGAAAAGTGGGTGTGTCATCCAATGATCCCGGCGCGCACCATTTTGGAGATGCTGCTGTGGGATATATTCTCCAGCTGAAGTGGCAGTGATGAAAAATCGAGGTCAATGGAATGTACCATCAGTTTCCATTTCTTCTTGATTGAAGTTTGGACGGACAGTTGGTTGTCTCCAAGCGTTATACAATGTGGATTCATTCTACCGTGTGCGCTTGGTACCATGACTTTCTATATCCGTGGCATCGTAGGATGGTATATCGGACAGTGGCTCCAGGATTCGTTGGTACATATACACCAAGTGAGTCACCTGGAAAATGTAGGGACAATTGAAAACCGATATCTGTTGTACGATGCGCTTTGACTTTGCAAGGCTTCGAGCCAGTGGATGATGCCATACCATCCATAAGCAACCTGTAGTGCTTTATAGATTTTAGTGTTGTCCAAAGTGCAGATTCTGATTGCGCTGTCCATGATTTATGCCCAGTTCCCACGCTTTCATAATCAAACTCAACAGCTTGATGCGTCTGAAAACGGGAATTTTTATCGGCAAAAGTGTAACGTACGTCGTAATAAAAACAGTAGAACATTAGGTAGCATTTAGTTTTTCAACACATTTCCAAGCGTGCAGAATAAGGTAGAATACACAACTGTGATTAAATATTAACAGCAGCCTTTTACACGGGATACTTTCCGATCCATCCAACAGATGGATGTGTACGTTTGGCGGTACTAGAAAATGTACAGTCTGGTAGATGGCACCATCTTGTCAAAAAAGTCGCAGTACGTAGCAAAACGTTGTATGCGAATGCGTCTCCCAGTCAGTGCACTTATCACTGCGGGTAATCAACCCACCAAGACAACTTTGCCAGGTTTGACGTAATTGCACATTGCACCTCGGTGTACAAACTGACACTTTATTCGCTGTCAGTGCAATGAATGTTGCCCGTGCCTTATCCATCACTCCATTGTCGTTTGGTAGCTGTACCCGCATCCTTTCCATTGTTTGCCGGAAATTATGTGAGGCGGGCATGTTTGGAGATCGCACAAACCCGCACAAAATTCTCATATACAACTGAAGGAGGGACATGGAATAAAAGTTCAGCGGTCCGTGCAGTTTAAAGTCTGCACATAAACAGCTTGCACAGCAGAAATTGAATACAAGCTCCGACTCACCGTAGTGACCAGTGAGCCGAATTAATATTTTCTGAAACACTGATTTCATGTAATCCACATAGTAAAGACCACATTGGGTGGTAGAGTAAGTTGATGAGAAGAGAAAAAGTTAAGAAGTTTTCATAAATTTTATCATCCCCTACTCCTTTTAACGCTATAGGGCCAATGTGAAACAGGAACTGGCCAAATTCTAACGGTCGCATTCCACCACAGGTTGACAATTTCCGGGATATCGAACAGTCGTGACAGCTCCAAGTTTAATTATTCTACTGTTCATCTGGTACATTCGGGATGACCCCGGACAAATTCTCCTTACCGTTAGACCTGCTCTGCGTAAGTTTATGAAAGGCTTCACTATGCCCAAGCACACTATGTGCAGGTAATTGAGCAAAAATCAGATAATTATATCCATGTGTAACCTTTAAAAAGGTGGCTGACCAGCGTGATTTTCTTGCTGGCATAGGGATCTAAATTCGATGTCTATTCGTAAGTAACAACGGCTTGGTGGGAATATCATTTTCAGGTGAACGTACACACCCGGCGCTGTACGTGTTTCGCGAGAGTGTTGACCAGTACAGTTTTTCACTTGACGAATGAAAGTTTCTGCAGGTGCATCACTAACTACGCAATCCAAAACGCCCTTCACTTTGACAGCAATGAACCATACTTCAATAGAATCAACAAGTTCTCACCTAAGTTATCCAGATATTCAGCCCCATTAAAGGGTTCAGAAAGACCAAAAAATAATCCCACGACAAACACAGGTGTTAAAGGGCCGCTAGTCTTTCCGGGATAGGCCACAACGGTAAACGTGAGCTACTGAAAAGGGTTGCGCCGTTAATATGCGGTTGAATCCGGGGAATTTCCAAGTCTTCTGTTCGTCGTCCACATACAGCACGACTTATACAATCATTGAAACCGAAGTAGATGTACTCTTCACCCTCTAAGAATGTAGAAGCACAGTCCCTCGGTGTTCTCAACAGAGCACATGCATCCAACGGCAACTCAGGCGACACATCCCTCGGGTGAGTGGATATAACGCCGACAGCTTTCAAAGACAAACGAGCTTCAACAGCCAACACACGAACAATTTCTATGGGTGTCGTGTTCTTCTTGCTGGTACCGACGACGTCGTTGTCTAAAACGATTATAGTAATAGTGTCCAGTGTAACTGACGTCAACTTCCTTCCTCACTGAGATGTTTCTTGTCAACTCTGCCGAAGTGAAAGCCTGAGTTGAAGACTCTAGAGCGGATTTGACTTATCTTGCATCTGTGCGGAAATTTTCCTTGACATTTTCCACCAAAAACGGCATCGTTTTTAAAAGGAAACTTCTTCTGAATTTTTTAGCGAACTACACAACGATGACTAAGATAGATGATGTCGCAGAATGGGATGAATCGGTGGCACATTCCCCAAAACAATAACCGCCAGTGTTTTAGAAGTGCATCCAATACGTTCTCATAAGCCAGCTTAGCCAAACACTAAGCGTGAGCGTACGAACATCTCGGCGAAGATCTGAACTCCCTACTGTTCATTTTCCACACAACATAGGAAGAAAAGTGACTGAAATTATTCACCTTGCGCCTTCAAAATTATTACGAAGTGGTGTGATTGAACACAGTTGACATAAGTAACGTAGGTAAATGGACACGTTTTCAAATAAAAAACATTTATATTGTCTTTACCGTTAATCATGTCTACCAGATGATACAGAAAGAATAATCATCGCATTTCTGTGAATGATATAGAAGGAACACCCGAAGATCACCCGGGAAGGGCCATGTTCCAGTTTATTAATAGGGATGAAACGACATAAATTAATTCAGTCTGCTGTAACCGCTAGCTTTGATCCTTCCAAATTCACGTATTTTGCAATAATGTAGTTGTACATCGCCGTGACCTAACCACACGCCGAATACTACATCATGCGCGTAGTCTCCTCCTTACGACTTCTGAATCGCGGTGGCGTAAGGTGGAGGATACATTGTGCGGACAGACAATAGAGCAAGGAACTAGCTCCGCGATAATTCTTAGAGCATTTATTCATGCCACCGGCTGAGAGCGGAGGACAAGAAATTCTAAAAGCCCCGTCCAAGGAATTTTCTTAAGCACCGAGGCTTTCCACAAAAATTGTTCGACAACGGGGAAACTTTTCTGTCTGTGGTCTTCAGGCACTCTGGTATAGGTTTGTTCAAATAGTTACTGGACATTTATTCACTTAATGGTATTTAGATTCGAAAATTTATTCAGCTTTCGGTACATGTCTTACTCCTCAGGATGGGTGTCATTCTGTTCAAGTTGGCTACTATTCTGACCAGTGTAGACAAGATGGACGTCGAGAATAATAAACTGACTGGATCCGGCTGACTTGAGCCCCATATTTTAAACTTGTGCTAAGCGTAGCAATAAAAATAAGTTAGGAATGTCTGTGACCGCGAGATTCACATTTGATCCTTAGTAAAACGGCGGTGCTAACAAGGTGTTTATTGTCGCACCTTCGTTTTCCACCTTGTGGCACCAAGCAGCGTAAGAGTGGAAGCAACGGAAGCATTTCTTCACCGGGTAATTAAACAGGATCACGAGCCTCCTAAAGAAGACTTTCCGTAAAATAAAGTGAGCTGTGGAGAACTGGAAATAATATTTCAATTTTACGATACTTCTAGTCTGCTACTGCGGTTAATCGAGATACATTTACAATCGATACATTTGAAGTTACCACGTTTGCAAAAGATTGTTGGCGATTCACTTTGAGCTGCTTGAACGTCCCCATATTGGCCGAAGTTGGTTCATATATGCTGATGTGTACCATTGTTTCAAAACTAAAATCGCATCACTCATAAGCAGCACGGAACATTTCATGAAGTAGGTAAGACGCAAATACGGAAAATCTGGGCACCGACTGCATCTCGAATCTTATCATAAAATTATGACGCACGGAATTGATGTCAATGGATTCCAGTATGCTCTGCCTAGAAACAATGAGTTGTAGCGACCTGAAGATTACCCCGGCCAGATTGCTGTACAATATGTGAATTTTTCCCAAAGTCCCAGTTCACGTTGTATGTAGGACCGTGATGATCTTTTGTAGAGACCCGAAGATTTCATTGATCTGTCTGCGGTAGGATGTGAAAAGTGGTTCTAAAACTCAAAGCTGTATATTGTTCATAAGCTATTAAAAGGTTCGCATGATGTATGCTGTCCGGCTGTATACCTGCATGCCATGTGACGATGTAGCGCGAACACAAATCACACACACCTTCGGTTTGTTAGCTAAGTTGCATGTCGTTGCGGTTTACAGCGCTATAAGAGACCATCTGTACATTTTTTCGAATAAATATTACTCTTTTATTTTCGATGGCCTTTTTATATTTCGCGTCTGATTAGTCCGTACCAGGGGAAAACGACTTAGTGTGCCATGCACTAAACGTTGCCTGTCACCCGTTTGCTGCATGCGATCACGTTTGTTTGTTTGCATGCTTGTCGGCCTGGGCGCGACAGTGGTGCCGCATACACATAATTCCGGCTCGCTTGCACCCACCACAGTCGGGTCCTGAACCTTTTTATCACTTACTGCGTAGTGGTGACGCTTGGCGCTGATGGCGACCTATTGTAATAATAATAATGGTAAATTTATCAACGCATCTGTGAGGAACACGCTCAGATGAGCATGGTCGGTGTACACATTGTAACTTTAAACGCATACCGTTCGCATAATAGTTTTCAGCGATTTGTTCGCGGGTTCGAGGTTGGAGGCCCAAGTCACCCGGATCCAGTCAGTTTGTCCGTTTCGATGTCAGCGGTGTTCTGTTGACCTAAAAGGCAGGCATTGAAAACAGGGTGTAGCACCGCTCTTGTGGGCTACAGGGAATACCGAGAACAGAGTAAAATACTAATCTAGTAAAGCATAGTAAAATGCTATTCTAACAATTTCTTAAGTAAATGAGAATCTACTAACGCTTAGAAGCGGTCCCTAGA
>JTDE01008479.1:0-16536 GCA_014338405.1 Paragonimus skrjabini miyazakii | reverse complement strand
AAATTCGGTCATTATCTGTCACATAAGTGAGCACAGAGCCGCATACATGTGGCAAACTATATTCAACAATAGTCAATAAGCTATAAACAGAACAATACGCAAGTTGTTACTGGTAGTGTGGGACGTGTTATCCATGTTCACACTATACCGTAGGTAGAAACAACCAGGTGAAAACGCAGACCCTTTTCCACTGGAAATGCTATGAAGGAATCAAGCTAAACACATAATTCAGGTGAATAATTAAGCAGCGACCGTGGCGGCATAGCTTTAATTAGGAATTACTGTGATATTTTGTGTACAATGCAATGTAAACGCAACGTGGTGGAGGATTACAAATTCAATCATATCTACAAAACCACGCGGAATTGAGCGTTTCTGCTAAGCTGATTATGTATTCTACCAAGGAAATTCTGACGGAAGCATTTTCAGGACGTACAATCGATGAGGAAAGCCAACATGATGCTTTTGCCGAAAAAAATGTCGACACAATTTTTGGAACAAAAGTGCAAATATGAACCTTTTTTACGTATAGCTGATTTTTCTCATTGCAACGCTTTTATTATACTCCATAAGATATGTATATTTGTCCCGCAATATGCGTTTTAATATTGCACGAAAAATTTGAAAAATCTCTTTCCGCGCGTAAATGACCGTTTTCAACTCGCTTCAGCCCTGAAGCACCATCCCGGCAAATTGCTGGGAGTGTTCTTTAATATCATTCTTTCAGCAGTTCACTTTGTTTCCATTCCATCTGGAATGTACGTTAGCGTACATCCTGATTCCATGGAATAGTTAACAAATGTGGTATCAATGATTGGTGAAGCATGGCGAATTGTCCTACGTTGAATTAGGTTGTAGGCATCTCTCACGTTTGTAGTATTATAAAAAGCTTAGTACTCATGTTTCAACAACAGTTCGATTGTCGAAATTATAATAATGCTTTCCTGCTTAATCACGACGAAATTTCAATAAAAACATGTGTTTCCACGTCTATGACGTCGACTTTCATTATATTTTACCTTCATATTTCCGAAATAACGTAGAATGCGACTCTGCGTTATTTTTCCATTAATTCCCATGCCATTGAACAACTGCACATTTCTTGTTTACGTCTTCGGAAGACTGAAACAAAGAAATCTCTAGGGAACTGATTTTCAAGATTTTAATTTCTGCAACATTTCACAAATTTAGAACAACTGCAATTGCTACCAATTATTTCTTCACTAAAAGATAACGGAGATATTCGCGTTCTACCGATTACACGCAGCAATAGAGTGAACGCATTCTGTATTCATGGGTTAAGTGAACTGGGCTGAACAGCTACTAGTGTGGACGCATGCTGGATATTCGATCACTTCCCCGTTGTTCCGTCCTGCAATTCGGAACAGACAAGATCAGTAAACATTTCACATGGGTTGCTCCGTGGATATTATTGTGATACTGTATAGTGAGTGGTTATCGATACAATAGCGACCAGCTAATTTTCCGTTCAGAATTTATGAATAACGCTAGTATATCCTGCTGTTCCCTCTGCACTGGGCAGCTGCAACCCCAGTCACCAGGTACGTTATTATTTAATAATCTACTCGGTTTTAGTTGCATCCACTTCGATTTTTAAACTTAAAATTGACCCCATCCAGCAACAGTAATGACTGACTATCCAGTGACGTTTGACGATGAGTTTCGTGTTATTCCTCCACGCACGCGAATCCAAGTGAAAATACTGCCAAATGATACCACGGAATTCACTGGCTACAGTAAATATTCGGATCTCTGAATTTACCTAACGCCTACTTTAGACATACACATACAGAAAGAAGAGGACATACTGAGGCAGAACGGAAACCAGGGAGGCTGCAGAAAATCAGTTGGAATGTCAGAGGTAATGAAGTACAATTGATAAATGCGCTCCAAAACAACCATTTTACTTTTACCTTTCTTCGTTTAGTTGTGACTGTAGGGTAGACGTAGGCTGACTTTTGAGCACAGACATCAGTCCGTTCAAGCATAGGTCGTGGAGTTGTGATTATAGGGTGCTTTGTGGAAAGTATATGAGGTTCCACGTATTACGGGGTTCATGTAACTTCATGAACTTACCGAATCTCTTGCTACCACATTGTCAAACCAGCTTATGCCCGATTGCAGCAGGCATTAAATAAGGCAAGCAGATTACACCGACTGAGGTTCAGAATATGCCTGGAAATCGCCCACTTCAGTCGTACCTACTTGCCCACGGTGTCGCTAAACATATATTGTTCTCAGTTCCACGTGGTGATGATTGTACAACCTCACACTTAAGTCAACTGTCAGCAGCCGTTTCATGAATTATCGAATGCACAAGGTAAAGAAAAACGATTTACTGCTTACATTATCCATGTTCACTATTCATTCGTTGCTTAATCTCACCTTATCAACCAAATTGCAAATTTCATCTACCCCGTCAACGCATTTCGTTATCAAATCACTGCGATTCCTTAACGTCCTTTACGAAAATCATTTACATAATAAAACAAAATTGTTTCCTACAGCAAATTAGACATATTTCATGTTTCCCCAAAAATTCCACCAACGACCATTCAGAAGATGTGACAAACTCACATATTAGTGGTCTACTCATTCTGACATTAACTTACCGCGGATGGTTTTCAGCGGCCCACAATATCAGCCACCGAAATGAAAGACCTCCAACGGATCACCAAGGCCGAACGGTCCGTCAACATGGTGAGCTTGTTTTTTCTGCCTGGCGCAGGTGTTTCAACTTTCGTCCAATTTTAGGTCAACTGTACGGGGTGCAATTAGGAAACAAATGCTGAAGTTTACCGTTCAGCACTGGGTAAACATGTTTCCCCTTTTTTCTCATTTGTGACTCTTTTGGGGTTGGGTAGCCCGCTGCAATAGTTGTACATCGGAGAACAAATAACTTAAATGGTCTAACTACGGACTAAGTTGGTGCACCATTAGTCCGCGGCCGACTATATTATGTACTATTCCCTCTGTTATTCTTATGCGCTCCCTACAAACTTGACACTTATTTAGCAACGTACATTACATCTCGGTTGCCCCATTATTGGTGCCTATGTTGTGTACGAAGGCCTCTGTTTACCCTTTGTAGCGACCAGACTGAATAGCTCAATTTTTGTCGGTATTCTGTTGTACCATTTGACGCCTGCTGATGAGACATGTTTGCTTGACCTAATGGTATACCCTGTTTCCACTAGCGTAAAACGTCTTCACTTTTCCGATCCGCGCGCCACACGCAGGACAATGACTGACTGTACATCTTCTTGTTCCTTGGTCGTCGCAAATATATAGAGTACGGCGCCATTTGTTGTCTTCTGAATCATTGCCATTGGGTAACCCACCGAACATGGCGTGACATTTTCTGGGAGAGTTCACACAGACTTGAAGAACATGCAAATAAAATGATGGCTTGCAAAAGTGAAGATTGGAAATAAGAGGCGAGATCGCCTTATATGTTTCCAGAGTACAGCGACTATAATAAATGATATTTTTGTTAGTCGCATTCACATGTATATTTTTAGTGATCTTGGTTTTTACCCACTTTTGTTTTAGTCAAACTATCCCTTTCGTAATATCCGTCCCGGGGCTTCAAACACAACTCGCTCCGTGCCTCGCTAGCTTGATGTGCTTTCTCTGTATACTCTATTTTCCAGGGTTGCTACTAATGCACGAGGGTCAACGCGCTGAGTCATTGCCTTTCATTGTTGATTGGTTTTCGATAGTGACTACAGATTGGGTATTATTCTGTTAGACTAGTTCCAACAACTGTTAAGCCCACAGTTCATGATTACTTCGCTAAAGTTCTCGTTTGCGTCTTGGTGTGTTCGTTCTTTTGCATATTTGTTAGTATTTTTTACCTTCGCGCAAGCAGTTGTTTTTCTCTTCTCGTGTATATGTTCATTAATATATTCTCTCAATTTGGTTTCATTAGTAGCTCTTGGTATAACGGGTGATAGTCTTCTAGGAGATGTTAAGGCCGGTGCAACCTACGACCCAAACAGTGGGCACTGGTGTCGTCAACCAGGTGGTGTTGTTTGTTGATGGCAATGCAGTGGGGAGAGACTGTATAAGTACAGCTACCGGCGTGGTGACGGAATGTTATGGGGCACTAAAAGCTTCTTCATGCCTCTCAAAATTAGCAGGTTTCGAATGCGCAATGTCAATAGTTTCTCAAATATCCTGACTTTGGAGTACTTAAAAATGGCCTTTCCTCTGAAGTACCTTAAGGAGACCGTTGTGTAGTCGCTCGGGCGGGCGTCCCGAACCAACCACGCGGAAAAACACGTGTGTGCAACCGTGGAGGTCTTTTGAAACAAATACCTTGCGGCTTTGTTTTCGAATGTCCGTAAAGAGGAGGTGGTGCATATGGAAAGCGAGCTGTTCAGCGTAGGAATCATTGTACCGACGTGCGACTGTGGCGGATGAGAACTGATCGCCAGCAAGATGCGGCGGTTAGTTGTGAGGGAGTTCGGCGCGGAAAATGTGGAAGTCGGCCTTGAGGGCCGCGCTGCTGGAATGAAGCACGTGCAATGGTTCCGCAGGGTAACCGCTCTTGAATTTGGGGGCCGCTGATTCCATAGCCAGACAAATGTGAGATGCTACCCAATGTTCAACGGATGCTCTCATTACAGTCTCCGAGCGAACGTCGGGCACAAACACGGTTTCCAGTCATGGCGTGTCACAATCTGCAATCGTCAAGGTATAAGCCATGTCATTGGAATGTGGTCAGTGACCTACAAAATCAAAGTGGATGTGCGGGAGCCGCGGTGCGATTGGGTGGTACCGGTCAGCTGGGGCTGATACGCGAAAGTGAACTTTAGCTTGTGGACAAGCTGAACTAGATAATGTCTGTTGGATCTGTACAAAGCACTGAAGTGAGTATCCAAAGGAGTTAGGAGGAACCTCATGCATCCTGACTGAGCCAGCATGAAAGTGAATTACACGTAACAATGAATAGAGTTTGCAGTGAACGTACCGATGAGCCAATAACAAGCCTATGAGAAAAGTACAGTGCATGTCTGGGCGCATGTGACCTTTGCAACCGGCAGGTGTGAAACGAGACGGTTCATGTGAGTGGGCGATTGCGTGCGTGTGTGTGTGCATAGGTGGATCGTACACCTCTCCCCGTTAAAAAAGGGAAAGTGTCACAAGTTCGATCACCTATGGTGTTTATCTGAGATTTCTGGATTGTGGGGCATGTGCGTCTGGAATGTCTTCTTCCAGGACCGCTCTCAGGTGGCGGTACATTAGATCGTTTAGGTTCAGGCGTTTTTGCTTTTGGTAAAGAAAATGTATCAAATAGTATATCTAGCGGCAATGCATAATGGTTGCTCGCGTAGTTGTCATCTGTCGTGTATCTGCGTTTGATGAGATTGACATGTCTTCTGGTTGTGCCAGCCTGACTATCCACTGCGCACAGTACGTGACCGATTCTCGCTCTCACGGCTCCTAGGATCCAAGTGTTATCTCACTGCCTGAAATCACGAATATACACCAAGTCACCAGGGAAGAATACGCGCATACGAGTCCCATGGTGCCGATTAACTTGACTCTCCATATTGTGGTCAGGCTGGTTCGAAACGGTTGGCGGGAGCATGGCATTTAAAGGAGTACGCATCTTCCGTCCCAGGAACGCTTCTACTGGTGATTGGTTGTCAGACAGTGCTTTATTTGGCGTTGATCGATATGTTCGCAGAAATGTGTCTAAGATTTCTGATACACACCCTTCATCTTGTAGTTTTATTAAACTCTTTTTGAGCGTGTCCATTCGATTGAGGGTGATAAACTGGGCTTCGCATGTGTTGCACGCCCAATGAACGACAAGAAATAGACAATTTGTCTGATGTAAACTGTGGTCCGTTGTCACTAACGATCGTTTCAGCAACCCCAAACTGTGCGAAGTGGTGATTGAGACACTGTATTGCAGAATCTGTCGTTTGATTCTTTAACATGAAAATTTCCGGCCATTTGGAGAAGGGGTCAACAATAATGATATAATACTGATTATCAATGGGCCCTGCATAGTCAACATGTATATGTGCGTCAGGAGCAGAGGAGATCGACCATGAATGGAGGCCTACTTTGACAGGAGCCTTAGCAGCTTTGGTACAGTTATCACACTGCCGTACTAGAGGTTCAATATCTTGGTCTATATTAGGCCAATAAGTGTAAAAACGTGCGACGGACTTCATTCACACGATTTCAGGGTGGCCTTGGTGTAGCTGATTTAGAACTCTGTTTGGAAGCGCGCGCGGTACCACTACTTTGTCTTCAAACATTAAACAGCCATTGACTTGTGCTAAAGTATCCTTCCGGCGGCAAAGTGGGTCATGGTCTGAATTTGCAATGACCTGTGGCCAACCATTTTGTAAGGAAAATAAAATGCGCTGAAGACAAGGGTCTGCGTGAGTATGTTTTTGTATCTCACGGAAGGCGATGGGAGGGTGGCGAACGGAATATGTGAACGTGGATTTAACTTCTGCATCGACCTTCACAGAGGAAATAACGATAACTTTGGATATCTTAGCACGCAACCTGTCAGCGACGAGTCTAGGTAACGCGTCCGCATGTCCAGAACTGGTTGTTCTTACATACTGAATCGTCAAGTTATATCCGATTAAAATTGTTGCCCACCGTTGCAAACGATTTGCTGTGTGCACTGGAATGCCCTTCTTGGTGCCAAAAATAGAGAGCAGTGGTTTGTGATCGGTGCACAATGTAAATTTTCGACCATGCAACATTTTATGAAACTTTTTGACTGCAAAAATAATAGCCAATCCTTCTTTTCCAATTTGATTCTGCTGGAGTCAACGTGCGTGAAACGTAATTAGCCGTCTCTTGACTACCAGAAGGAAAACGATGCAACAAAACCGCTCCGATTCGATGACCAGAGGCATCAGCTGCCACATCAATTGGCAATCTAGGGTCATGATGTGTTAACGCAAGGTCCGACGACAACACACTCCTGACTCGTTCAAAAGCTTAGTGACAAGTCTCAGACCATAACCACTTAGCATCGTGTTCCAAAAGTCTATTCAACGGTGCTCATAAAACATGCATATTTGGCACAAAATTATTGTAGTAGTTGACAAGACCTAGAAATGACTGCAATGTAACTTTATTTGTCGGGGCCGGTAGGTGTTCAATAGCCTCTATTTTCGGTGGATCCGGGCGACGACCGTTTACGTCAACGATTGATCCAAGATAGGCGAAGCGATGCATAAAAACTGAGCACTTTTCGATGCGAAGACTGAAACCGTATGTTCTTATTCACCCGAGAACTTCATTCAAATGTATCTGATGAACTTCAGTGGATGGACTTGCGATGATGATGCCGTCCATGTGGGCCGAGGCGTATGCCAGTCCATTCAACATGGTATCCATAATCTGTTGGAAAATAGCTGGGGCACATTTCACGCCAAATGGCAACCTGTTATACTTATATAGCACTTGATGTGTGTTGACGGTGAGATACTGCCTACCTGAATTGTCCACTTCCACCTGACGGTAAGCATCAGAAAGTTCAATTCTGAAAAACACTTTGCAGCCACTTAGTTGTGTGAACAGATCTTCAGATATAAGTAAGGGATATTGATGTGTTTGTAGCACATCATTCAAACCAGTAGAAAAATCCCCGCAAACGCGAACTGTGCCATTTGCCTTCTTGACAACAACTGTGGGAGTTGTCCAAGCTGAGTAGTTGACCTTTGTTGAAACACCCAACTGCTCCAATCTGTCTAATTATGAGTCAACTTGAGTGGTCGCAGCGTACGGTACCGGTCTTTCGGGCCAAAAAATTGGTTTGCAATCCAGAGTAAAGAAACAAAATTGCCTTCGCTGCAGTGCGTAAACCGAAACCAGTGTTGAAAATCTGTGCATGTTTAACCTGTAATTCCAATAAGGTGTTATTGCACACCTCAGCACCTTCTGACGAACCGGATAATGGAGACAACTGTGCAGATGATACATCGCAGAAAGAGCTAATGGGAACATCCCACAAGTTTAATTGTCCTATCCAGTCAATTCCTAATAGATTCAAATCATTTGAGTTTGCGATACAACACGTACCGGTACAATGTAAATCGCGAAATATGAACTCACATTTGATTTCTCCCATAAATGCAATTGGGTGGCCGAATGCATTACGCGCAATACGTCCTGAGCGTTGGTAAGTGAGTTCTCCAATTTTGTGCCATGTTGAGCGAGAAATTATGGTTATACATGACGCAGTATCGATTTGTAATGGTGCCAGAAAATTATTGATCAGCAAAGTTAGAAATTTGCGCCAGTAATACTTCGCATTATCAGAGGTAGAAAATACGACATTTGACTGCCTTCTGAAGCGATTCTGGAACTGATTCCTACTAGATGTAAAACAGCGACCTTCTTTGTGTCCCAAACGACCACACTCTTGACACTTATGTGAACAAAAACTACAAAATTGTACGAAATGCCATTCATCACAGTGCCAACAGGCCGATGGCGGTCGCTGCCAACTCGTGTTTCTTGATGCACTGCTTGCTTGTGGTTGCGTCCTTGTGACTTTTTCAACCAGTGTCAAATCGCGTGTCTCTGATTACTTTAGCATTCGCAAATCCTTCTTCAGATTTACTAGCCGTAGATATTCAGAAGTCAGCTCCTGCAAGGAGAAGGATTATGTTGAATCGAGTTTCGCCAATAACCTGGTTCGTGTGTTAGCATCTGCTGCTGTTATGAGGCCAGAAACAAAAACCAGTGACTTGAATTGATCATCTGATATCTTTTTCAACTGAAATCTTTCACATTCTGTGTTTACTCTTCCTGAATATGGAACAATATATTCGTTCGGCTGTCGTGCGACTTTCAAACAGTTGTAACGTACATTGAAAAGTGATGCGCGTTCTCCAAATATAGTTGAATGTCTGGAGACGGTCTCCTGCAAACTGTAGTCTCGAAAGGGATTTGGCAGAATGAAGTTGCAATACTGAGTGTGTTGATTGGCAACTAATTTATGCATCAGAAGGCGCACTTTAGCTGAATCATCCAACGTTGCACCATCAACAACAAATATATCCTCATAACGTCTGTACCATGAAAGAAAGGTAATTCCGCCTACTGCGTCATAAACAAACTCCTGAATGCCACTGGCTAGTAGTTTCTTTAATTTAGTATTCTTTGGGAAGCTAGGACTTGCAGGCTGGGGGGAAAGTCTTTTCGCTTGAACTTCTAATAATTTAGTATTCTGCTAGATCTGCGTTTGCTTCTGAATCCGAGTCTGCTGCTGCTGCTGCATTATTTGAAGTAAGAGCATGTTGTCAGCCATCTTTGTCGCCAAACTGTTGTATCTGCACTACGCACTGAAGTGAGTATCCAAAGGAGTTAGGAGGAACCTCATGCATCCTGACTGAGCCAGCATGAAAGTGAATTACACGTAACAATGAATAGAGTTTGCAGTGAACGTACCGATGAGCCAATAACAAGCCTATGAGAAAAGTACAGTGCATGTCTGGGCGCATGTGACCTTTGCAACCGGCAGGTGTGAAACGAGACGGTTCATGTGAGTGGGCGACTGCGTGCGTGCGTGTGTGTGCATAGGTGGGCCGTACAGTATCCACGTACGTAGATCGTTGCTCACACCGGATCAGACATTCCTATCGGAAACGAGTTTGGTTGTGGCCCGGATATCAGGATAGGCGATGCCATGTAGTGTCGAACACGCAACTTGGAGAGAATGAACGTGCGGCTGGACGGGGTTGTCCCGTGGATGTGTGGTACAAAATTTCTCCACAGGCCGTTGGTAGCAGCAGGTCCACAAGGCGCAATGGCGAGTACTGGCAGAACGCGCGGAAATCGTTCTCCGTATGTTATGCATCGACCACAACTGGCAAGTCAAGGATGTCTGACCGGCAAATGCTAGTACATGTGACAGAGCAGCAGCCACAACGTAATTATTGACAGTGAGGTGTCTGCCGAGGATTGCGGGCTGAAATCGAAATGACGCATGTCACCAGATGAGTGGCGCTCAGACCGATTGCGGAAGGCCCATGCCAACGGTTTGCGATCGGTGAACATGACAAATTGGCGAGCTTTGTGAGCGTAGCCGAAGTCGTGTGGGGCCGAATAAGTGCCGAATAAGTCACGGCTGAACGTGCTGCGCCTAGTTCTTGCAGGTACTAAACGTCTGAAGAAAAATGAACTCCGCCCGCAGAGTCCATCGGCAAATTTTTGAAATATAACGCCAACAGGTGTTTCGGATGCACCTACCGCTAAACTATCGGTAGTGACTTTTGCGTCGGAATGGTGCAGCTTCACCGCAGTGGCTAGCACGTCTTTTGTGCGGTTGAAGGAGTCGACAGCTGCTTCTGACAACTCAATGTTGCAATTGGAACGACCACGCAGTAAGTCGGTGGGTAGTTGCATGATTTGCACTCAATGCGGGATGAATCGGCGGTGATAGTTAACTATGCCGCTAAAACGATGGACGGCAGCTAAGTTGTAGGGCGAAGAAAGTCCCGGAACGCCTGTATCTCGCCGGTCAGCGGCTGAGTGCCGTGCTGATCGATATGATGCCCCAGAAGCTCAACTGCCGGTTGAACGTATACGCATTTATCCACGTTCAGAGTGATGGTTTACGCTGAAAATCGTTCGAGTAGCCATCGCAGATGGTTATGGTGTTCTGCTTCGGAGGAGTTTGCCATCAAAATGTCGTCGATATTGGGGTGGACGGAGTCCAAGTATCTTGTGGCACCGATGATAAACCGCTGAAACTTTGTAGCGGCGTTCCGGAGACCGAACGGTGTGTACAGAAATTCGAACAAACCGGATGGTATAATCACCGCTGTCTCGGCGATATCGTCGGCGGCAACTGGGATCTGGTGTTAAGCATGAACAAGATCCAGCTTTGAAAATACATAGATGTCTTTGCGGTCAGATATGGTGTCCTGAATATGCGTGCTATGGTGCCCAGCGGGTACCCTGGCGTTGTTGAGCGCGCGATAATCTCCATATCATCGCCAGGTTTCTAACGTTTCCTCTATCATCTGCGGGGCCCGGAATCTATCCATCGGGCGAGTGATGCCAAGCCCGAGTATGTGTTAGAACCCAGCGCGCATAACTTTCGGTTTGTCCTGTTTTGGACAATGGGCTCCGGCAAACACCGGAGGGCCAGTTGGTATGATATGGTGCTGGATTACACCAGTTACTAGCTGTGGCGAAATGGGCTACCTAAACAAAGTGGAAAACTGCCCGACGAGATAGCCGGAAGTATTCCTGACGGCTGGGCGGTACACGGGACTAATTAGAACAGCGCTGGTTAAAGGTCCTATAACTTTCAGGCTCGTCTCACGGTGGACTGGCCGACGGTGCCATGTGTCGACTAGTAGATCGGATTACTAGATAAAGGGAATGCCATTGATTAGCATTTGGAAGTCTACCACACTGAAAACCTGTCGGAAGGTTCGGCGAGGGCTTAAGTTCAACCGATGTGAATGCTCAATATAAACGGTGTAAAAAGTGTCGTTCGCTGTACTTAATGCCAACTTTTCCTGCGTGAATCGTTCTCTAGACTCTGATAGGAGGACGTTGGTTCCTAAACTATTACCGACGATGCAGCGAACACCCGATGAGCGGTTCTGAATGAAGAATAGGCGACTTCGAAAGCCAGCAACATCGTTCGACGCGATGTGCCGACCTCTTAAGTTCCTTGATCCTTCTTTAAAAAGGAACAACGACAGCAGCAGGAGCGAGAATGACAATCAAACTGCTGGTAGTACTAGCAGTGGTTGGGGTTGGCACTCCTCATAAGCACTTGTTGCTTCCTGAAAAAAGGCTGGGACGCTTTTCTGTTAGACTCACAAGAGAAAAGCCAGCGCGGGCGTTGCGTAGTAAGCGCCAATACATGGAAGAACTGTTTCCCGTATGTCTCCCAAGTGCGATCGACAATGTCGGCCCGCTGTGACAGTCACCTGGGGGTTGGCACTAGGGGTATTTTGCATATTCGTACACAGTTGTTGGATCCAGATTTCTTCCAAGAAATGCTTCTCAAGCTTTGTTGAACACGCGAGGCGTTGTATATTGTGTGAAAACCGTGAAGGCTTTTAGTAGCCTAACAACTTCACGGGAGCTGCAACTCTGACTGTCGCTGCCTTTTTCTGCTTCTTGTGATCCTGTCCAAAAGTGATAGACTCATGAGAGAAAAGGGTCAGCATGCGAATAAGCCTGGTCCTGGACAACGTCGTTTAGGTTGCGGGCCTGGTAATGCATCAGATGTTTGCATTAAGCCTGATCATAAAAACAAACGTTTTGCCGTTTATCGTTCTCGTTTTTATCTTTTTTACATGTTAAAAATACCTAACAACTCAAAAAATGAGTAGGCAGAGAGAAAACAAATATACTTTGTCTTCTTGCTATCACCGAGTCCCAAAGCACAGCAACTGAAAGTAGCGCGAGTTAAGGAGTTAAGTACAAAAACGATGAATACGAATGAGCATATGTGTTACGATGAGAAACGTCATTTCAAAAAATAAGAACTGTTAACACACTCTCTGAAACATATAGGCTTGTAGAGCTCCCTACCAAGAATGTAGTGACCTGGAGATAGCCCCGGTCTGCCTAATGTACGGTATGTAAAGTTCTTTCCAAAATCTTAATTCACATTGTACATAGGATCTTAACTATCTTTGTCCGCCGTCTGCTTGGTGCGTGCGATCGCGTTTGTTTGTTTGCACGCTTGTTGGCCTGTGCGCGCTAAGGGAGCCATAAACACTCTCCCGGCTTGTTCGGGCACACGACAGTCGGATTCTTAGCCTCCCTAGCTACTTCGCAGATTTGTGTCGTTTAGCGTTGATCGAGGCCTATTGTAATTATCAAATAATATATTTTCGGCCTCCCGCAATTATTGGTATTCTTATTTCGCTTCTGGCACACCTGCAAAAGCGTTAATTTATTGCACGCACGCACTAAAACTGGTGAACCCGATGTGAATGTTTGTTCCTATGGACCAAGTAAACCGTAGATCACGAAGTTTGGGTTTATCGCCCCCATTTTCCAGGACCGAAATCGGTCACTTCTTATGCGGACCTAAACAGTGGGGACGGTCAATCTAAGCCTGGTAGCCTGCCGTTTACTTGGTCCATGAGAACAACAAGTTACGTCGGGCTTACCAGTTTCTGTACGTACGTGCACTAGCTTAACGTTTTCGTCTCTTGCGAGAATAAGATAGGAGCAAGTGTATGGGGTTTGCAATGATTGACGCGGGCCATCCCTACGTACAAAGACGAGTTCAAGGGGTCTGCTTAGTATGCACACGTACAACTGATGATTATTCTCCAGGTTTCACCGGTCGTAGCTTTCGCATGTAGTGCGCCAAAAGAGCCGTATTGCTATGGTGGTCGTACAGTACTGAAGATACAGATATGTCGAGTTCAATTGGCAACCTGAATCTACAACCGAAACTGGTTCGGCCGCAGTGGCCTTTAGGTCTCCTTCAATCACGTTCCGTAGTTCTAAAAGAACCAACGGAAGTGCCCTAGTCCATGAAGGATTGGCCTGTGCACTGAGAGCGACTTTTTATTGACCATGAAGACGTTCAACTATCCCGTTTGCTGCCAAATGGTAAGCCACAGTGCTGATGTGACTGTATCTTGGCGTATTCAAAAAGGGCTGCGAAATGGCCTAAAGTTTGATCTACGATCGGTGGACACCACGGCTGGACAAGGAAACTGTGCTACCAAACGTTTCAGAGAAGCGATGATTACCGTTCCTGAGGACCAGTGGGGCAGCGGTATGGCTGCATGCCATCTCGTGAAAAGTGCCAAGTAGGCTGTTTGTATGACGGTGTACTTTAGAACATTGGCATTGGAAAAATGAACGGCTCAGATTGCAGACAGCATTGTTTTTAAGCCATACGAAAAGTTCGGTGACAAGTTTAACTGAGGCACGTGTGGCAGGATGACCTAAGTTGTCCAATGTATAGAACACCGTGCGGTGGAAAATTGCAGCCACTACAAGGCGGAGTGTGCCCTGGGAAGTGTCGTAACGGATTGTTCCACCTGAAGATGTCGGAGGTAGGGGTTGAATTGTGGGAGAGTCTTTTGACAAAGGTGCTCGATCAGTGGTCTGTGTAGTAGCCATGGCTGGCGAATCAATGCTATTGTTAGCAGATAGGCCGAGATTATGAGCACGACAGTGTTTCCGGTACCTGAGATATGTCGTATATCGGTCGTAAACTGAGAGATATGGTCCAGGTGCTTAAATGCCCTTGCAGAATGACTGTCGGTTAGAGAGTTGACGAACAGTTTCTGACTGAAAAGAGCTTGCATTCCGCCGAATGACGGAAGTGACGGATCCATGAATGAATTGCCAATAACTCTACCAAACGTGTTGCAGCGTGAATCCGTGGGCTTTTACCGTTTGGAGAAGAAAATTAAGGGTTGCCGTTGCTTTCCACCAAACTGCTGTAACACAGCACCAACAGCTCACAAATGCGTTGAGAAATATACCATTATTATTATTATTATTATTATTATTAGCTGTGTCAGCAGCGTCGGTTACAATTAACAGCGGTGCGTTCGGATCATGATGAGCGAAGGGAGCAATCTCGGTGATAGCATCCTTGAGCTCAATGAACGCAGTGCGTGTAGCCTGTGTGAACGGGAAATTGCGTTCACCCACAAGGAAGAGATTAGTTACTCGCTTGGTGCTGTGAGCCTGGTTGTGGCATAGATATTCATTGCTGATGAGCTCTAACCACAGCGAAACTCGAATATGGTGCTTCTTTTCGAAAGGAGATGACCGGAATGCTTACAGGTACGAGAGAACAGCGATCAGTTGAGTGATGTTCAACTGATATAAACGTATAACTCCCTACAATTCACTTGGAACCAGAGGTTAGCCAAATATTCCGTTAATTGTTCGGAATCAGGCGCCCACCGAAAGCGATCAGTATGACCACAGTCGTTGCGTAGAGATAACTCCACTTTATGTACTTATCAAACTTAGGCTAAAATCATTGAGTACTTGCTTCCTATACTGCCGTTTCCAGGTAGCGAGTTTCCTGAGCGACAAGCAAGCACAGGAAAGCAGTATTTTCCGTCTAGAAGGCGTGGATTCTGCTAGTACAGCATTAACGAGATGCCGCGCAGGTTGCGTTTGGGGCCGTCTTGAACATGTAGCGCTTTGAGAAGAGCACGTTGCGGAGGTATCCTGTGGAGATCTATCAAATACTCACTAGCTCGCCGTTATAAAAAACCGAAAATTTTTAATATACAAAATGTTTTTTGCAGATAACTGGAATCCGCTTTTTTGAACATACGTTGCATCCCTTCTACTATAATTATATGCCGCTTAAAGCAAGGGGCACAAATCTAAATATTAACCTATAGGTGTGGGCGGATACAAATGACAAGCATACATCCGAACCTTTCCGGAACGAATTGGTCTAGTGGTTTGATCTTATAAGTAGCCCTCTGGACAAGCATGCTGAAGCTAGTGGAAATGGTCCGTAGGTTGGCCACTTTGGTTAATACCTGTAGCCTTGTGTCGCCGGAGGAATAGCTGTTTTACCC
Source organism: Paragonimus skrjabini miyazakii (assembly GCA_014338405.1). Taxonomy (NCBI): domain Eukaryota; kingdom Metazoa; phylum Platyhelminthes; class Trematoda; order Plagiorchiida; family Troglotrematidae; genus Paragonimus; species Paragonimus skrjabini miyazakii. The sequence goes on along the minus strand of JTDE01008479.1, from coordinate 973 downwards.
CAGTGACCCCATTCATGAATGGTGTCGAACGAAAGAGGATTCCAAACAACCTAAGGAGAAAGAGAATTTAATTTATCCTGTGGTTTTTCTTAACCTCGTGGTGTGTGGAGGCCCCGGAAGGATTTGGTACTGTCCACTTAAGGTAGTGTTTTAGAACGTAATAAGTCGGTGTACATAACCAGGCCCTTGAGAGACATTGTTGGAAGCTGCTTTGCTAGATGGGGGGACTCACCTGACATTAGCCCGTGAAACGGAGTCTCGCAAACAGTTCCGAAACTACTCAGCCAAAACGTTCCCGATGTCCAGTTCTCAACCGTTGTCAGAAGCCCCCGGAAAAATCACAGAAACCAACGTCCGCGGGCATGGCAGCGTCCGTGACAGTCGTTCATCAAATTTATTGACTCCATCAGATTTATCCAGCATCACCTGGTTTCACGAAAGTCGGGACGAAATTTGTTCAGCAGTTTTTTATGTTTCAAGATGTCCCGTATAGCATGGCCAAGCGAGCGTCGGGTAACGCTGAAGATCACTGGGGACAATGCCACTGGGGAGAAGCGTTGGGAAGCAGCAAGATTTCCGGGTTTAAATATTGGAGATCCCCTGTATCTTCTTCGATTAATCGGACAATTTCTTACTCTCGGAGATAGATGGAACAGCACAACCAATTGCTGTGACAAGAACCAAGTATTTGTTAGTATCAATTCAGAACTTTCGGATTTCCTTACAGTCTGGACCGACAGTTTGCGTTCCACTTAACGAACCCAGGCGTTTCTCGCTGTATTCTTTGCAGTGTGTATTGACCGGCGATTGTGTGGCTTCTCTAAGGATTCCACCCAGGTAACAAAACGTCGAGGGCCCCGTGCGGGCCCCACGCGGGCATCGGCGGGCAGAAGAAAAAATTTGCGAGCAACGCTTTTTCTGCCTTTTTACTACTGGTGATTTTATTCACAACAATTTCGGTACACATTTCCAA